>JAJEJO010054093.1:0-58020 GCA_020662805.1 Glaucomys volans
TGCTCTGCTGTTTTCTGCTGCTCATTTTCTGGATGGCTGCTCTTACCTTCGTTGTTCCTTCCTTCTGACCCGTTTTGGACTTGCTTACTCTATTTTCTTGAGTTGCAAACTCAGTAACTGACTTTCAATTTTCTTCTCTTCTAAAACCTGCACTTGGTTCTGTAAAGTTCCTTGTCAGTGCTGCATGAGCGCTAACTCACACATGTCGAAAGTCTGTATTGCAATTTTTGGTCATTTAAGATATGTTTTAGTGTCCGTGGAGAATTCCTATTTGACACTTGTGTTATTTAGACGTGTGGTGTTCAGTTGCAAGAATTAGAGACAATTCTTCTATTATTGAGATCCTGTTTAATCCTATTTTGTTGAGGAAGTATATGTTGGATGATTCAGTATTTTTAATTTGTAGCATTTATTTTTTTTCACCATCTAGAGCAGGGACCACATTGTGAATTTCTTGGACCTTTGAAAGGAGTGTGTGTTCTGCTGTTTTGGGTGAAGTCTTCAGTGATATCAATTAGGTCTGATTACTTGGTAGTGTTGTTCAGTTTTTCTGCATCCTGGATGGTTTTTGTTGATAGGCTCTGTCACTCATGTGAGAGGAAGTCAAGTCTCCAACCGCAATTGCTTACTGCCTGTTTCATTTTTCAGATTTTTTTTTTAACTCCACAAGTTTGAAGCTGCAGATGTCTATGCACATGTGGTTGTTACGCCTTACAGACAATGATTTAATATTCCAGATCAGAGAGAGCTGAAGACCTGCTCTCAGTATTGGTGTTTGGGATCTTGGCAGGTACACGGTTGCCTGCCTAGTATAAACTTTGCCCTGGTGACCAGGATGACTCACTGCGCTGACCACTGCCTGCCTTCTGGGATCTAGAGCTTCAGCACATGCCAGGCAGAGAGCAGCTACCTGACTCTCCCTGGACTGAGACCCTGGGCTTGCACACATGGGATCCTCTCAGGTGGACAACACTGCCCATGTGATGTCACAACTCTCTGATAAAGGAATAGAGTGGTCCTGTGTGAACCCCCTGGAGAGGCTCTTGGATGCTCCCGCTGTTATAGCAATAGAAAACAGATTAAAATGTTGTGCTCCCCAGGGAGATACTCCAGGGCCATTGGGAGAGTCAGCACCACCCTAATCCCTTTCCTCCCTGTAGACCCATCCTAACCCCTTCCTTCCCTACCCACCCAAATTCCTTTCCATTCCTGTAGAATCCCTCCCCTCCCTCTAGACCCACCCTAATCCCTTCCCTTGCCCCTTAAATGCTGGCTACGAAGAACTAATGTGCGATTACTGGGTACCCCGCTTTTAGGTATAAGGGCGATCATCGCTGCCCAGCTTAAAAAAAATTGGCCACCTTAAAAAATAAAAGCTTCTCTTGGCTTTAGGTGATCAGCTTGGATGATCTTATTTTTGTGAGGTACAACACCCCCTGGTGTCCTCGGGACATCTCCCCACTGCCTTTCCTCCTGCCCATCTTCCTCTGTGTCCTTTGCTCTAATGAACATTAGCTGTGAGTGTGACTCTGGGGTGAGGTCTTCCTGTGAACCAGGGACTCTGGGTGGCCTCAGGATGCCCTTCTCCAGTAGCTGATGCCCTGACACATGCAGGCTGAAAGAATCTCATGTCACCCACCAGGAGGTCGGCCATGGCCAGGAACTTGAGGAGTCACACCCTTGTCCACAGAGATGCAGCACCTGATTCAGGGGCTCTCCCTCCCATGATCCCATCACACACCAACTGGAGGAAGAGGAGTGCACTCTCTCCTTGGGGAGGTGCAGAGACTGGGGCTCGGAGAAGTGGGGTGATGTGCTCGAGATCCCTGTGTGCAGAGGCTGAGCAGGGTCCTCCTCTGCTGAGAGCCCTCAGGAGTCACCCAGGTCACTCTGCTCCTGGTTCCCGCCCCTCCCCTCACTCTCCCTCCCCCTGGGCCCTAAAGCATGAGGATCACTACTTTCTCTAGTCCTCCTCCCACTTCCTGCCTGATCTGATGATGAGATCTCCTCCCCACCCCTCATGACAGGCTCCCCAGTACCAAGGAGGGCTCCTCCTACCACCTCCACCTGCCCCACACTCCTCTCCCCTCAGCCCCCAGCCCACACTGCCACCACCTCCAGTCACAAAGTCCAGGCAACACAGGCCAGGAGTCTCCCCGATTCCTTTCCTCTTCCATCTCCATCTACTAACTTAACTCAGGGCAGGTCCACTCCTGCTTCCAGACCCCCATGGCCTGCTATCAGCTTCCCCACCTCCTGTCCCAGGTACCCCATACCTGGTCCCTGAGACCCACATGCCCTTCCTGACCAACACTCCCTCCCAGCTCTCCTCCCTGGGCTCTGCCCCACGGTCCACCAGGGGCCTGTCTTCAACTCACCTCAGTGCTCCCTCTGGCCTCTGCCCCTCTATCCTCCTGGGTCTCCCATGACAGAAGAATGTGATATCAATAAGGGCTGTCAGGAGAGAGAGACTTATTTGGGACTTGGGTGGGGTAGCACCCTGGTACCTCAAAGAAGCAGCCCCTTCACACCAGGTAGTGAGGGTTGGGGTTCCTGTGGGGCTGGAATGAATGTGCCCTGACCTGGGGGTGAGGGAGGGGAGAGTTTCCATACTTCTGGCCACGCAGGCTCCCTGGCTTTCCAGTGTGTGGGGAATGTGGCCCTGGTGGCCTGTTCCAGGTAGTGTGGTGGCATCCTAGCTGGTGGAAATGTTCACCTGCTCTGGGATGTTCTTCCTCATTGTGGGAGTGACATGTCCTCAGAGCCCCTCCCTCCTTGAAGCCCCCACCCTGGCTATGTGTCTCCATCCTGCCTCCCCACACCCACCAACACAGGTGTGGTCATTTTTTTTCAGTGCTAGGACTTGCTTGTTTCCCTTTTTCTCCTCTCTCCCTGAAACATGGGGATATTGGAATGCTCCCCTGACCACAGATGCCACCACATCCCCCTAAATGCACACTGAGCTCTGACCTCTCTCCCCTCCAGCTGGTTTCCATGTCTAACTGTCTCCTGGACGTGTGCCCTGCCCTTGTGGGAAAATTAAAGTCATTCTGTGAACTTTGATTTATGTTTTCTCCTTCTTGAATGTGTGGGTAGGTGGAGTTAAGGGAAAACGAAAGTCAAGGGTAAATAAAAGTAGTCTGGACATCCAACCAGCAAGACACAGCACTTCTGGACAGAGGGATGGCTTCAGTGAGACCCCAGAAAGGGTTTTAAAGCTCTCATTGTAGAAGCAGCAGTGACAGACTGTCAGCAGGAATCATGGGTGTTGCCCTTGTGGGCTGCAGCTCAGGCAGGGAGGGACAGGCAGGTGAGGGGCAGCTGGTCTGCAGGTCTGGGGCTCTCACACAGCAGGAAAGGAGCCTTGGTTTGAGTCTAAGAGCCCAGAGGCTTCAGGGCCTGAGCAGGGTGGGGTGGGTTCCCTGAGCACTGGCTGCCCTGACACCTGGCTGAAGACTTTTCTTTACCAACACCAGGCTTCAAGAAACACCTGTGAAGGAGGAAACTGGGACTGATATTCCAGCCAAAATCAGAGGGGGAGTGTGCAAGGGGCGGGGCGTGTTTTAGATTCCAGAGATTTAGTTCTGCTTTTAATTTTATTAATTCCACAATAACATGTGAATGTATTTGCCTTGTTGAAGAAACCAAAAGCAGACAATCCAAGGGAGATCACAGAGGAGGGGTACGGGGGTGGGGGAGGAGGGGATTGGGGGCGGCTTAGGGCGTGATATTGGCCAAAGTGTATTGCCACACAAGGTGCATGTGTGTATATGCAACCCACACTCATCATCAGGAACAAGTGTATTTCACCAGGAAAACATGTGGAAAGAGAATAAAATAAGTAACTGAAAAGAAACCAAAAGCAAAGTGGAAGCCATGAGCAGGAAGGATGGCAGCCCGCTGCGCCCTCTCCTCCCTCAGGCAGCCTGGGGTGCGCTCTGCCAGGTGCATTGCTATGCGGGTGCACATGTGCATAGCCGCCTTGTAAGTGCTGGTGTGTAGCTTTGGATTTTGTTGTAATATTTCATTGGATTCCCTGAGGACACTTCATCCAGACACACTTCAATCTTTCTCTTTAATCGAATGCCTTTACTAGACCCAGATTGATATGTGTCAATACTTGTGAGGGCATTTTATTGTTAGTTCTAGGGATGGAAAGCAGGACCCTGTGCATGCCAGGCCAGGGCTCCACCTCTGAGCTACATTCTCAGCCCTCTTAATCTTCATTATGAGGCTGGGTCTCCCCAGGTTGCCCAGGTTGGATTCAAAATTATGATCCTCCCGCGACAGCCTCTCAAGTCACTGGGATGACAGGCATGCCAGACCAGTGCCATAGTTATTATCTTTTTGATGCTCACCTTAGCCCATCTTTGGTCACGATGACCCTTGATCCTGTTGCCAAGGACTTTAACTTCCACGATCTCTCCCACCAGACCTCCAGGCTGCTGGCATCCTCACTTCTCTCTGCAGCAGCTCAGCCACCTGGGAGGACGCACTGGCCCCAGTGTCCTGGGTCAGCTGAGTTTGGGTGCTGGTTGCCTCACGTGTTCCAGAAATTCAACAAATGCTAACTTCAGAAGGGAACCCTCCCCTTCTGATGCCCAAACTCATTCTGCCTTTCCTGGCCTTCATTTTGACCTGGAGCCCAGATTCCAGCTGCCTCAGCTTGTGTGGGACTCTGGGATTGTTAGACAGACATGTGGGAAACCCTGAGATCTCGGGTTCTATCTGGCTCTTCTGCTCTCTAGGAAGTTTCCCTAAAATATCCTGAGACCCAGTCTTCTCATCTGTCGAGGAGGGTGATGGTATTTTTTGTAAAGGAGTATGGACAGCAGGGGTCACATGTTCCACAGTGTTAGGCACGTGGGGCTTTGTAGGTGGCAGCTCTGTAACTCACAAGCATCACCCAGGCCCGGGCACATGGCTGGAGGCCCTTAATGAGGCACTTAGTCCTCCTTGGAATCACATCATCCTTTGCTGATACAAAAGATCTGTGCATAAAATCTGCTCTCTGCAGCTTGTGCTCACCCCTGCCCCACACTCTGTGCTGCAGACCTACTGCCAAGGTCCCTCATAGACACCCCTCCTATCTCCTCCTTGTCCCTGAGCACCTTTCCGGACCAGCAAGCACATGGTAAGTGGGGTGGCTTCCCACTGGTGTGAGGAGAGGTCTGACCTCCATGTTTCTTACAGGCAGTGAGCACAGGGATTCCGTGGGCTGGGCTGGGGCTTCTTGCAGGTCAGGTTCAATAACCTTTCATACAAATGCCCCCTCCATCTGTGTTTGGTTTCTGTGTTGCAGGGTGGAGCACAACCACAACCTGGGGACCTAATTGAAATTTCCTGGCACAACAATTTTCCCCCCTATGAGCACTGGGCCGTGCATGTGGGAAAGGGCTATGTGGTCCATCTGCAACCACAAAGTAGGCATGGCTTCTCTATCAAACACTGGGCTGAGACCAAGAGTGTGAACGCAGGACAGTTATGTGCTGGTCCTCACCCTGCCTGGCAGGCCCGCAGTCAGCGTTTACTGAATGAATCACTCTCTCTCCCTCTGGCTGCACCTCCTGCTAGTCCTCCTTATGAGAGAGCTCAGGGAGAGACTGTCCACCTGCTTCCTTTCAGAGTCCCTTTGGGTGCCACAGGCACCGTGAAGAAGGAGTCGCTCTCCGAGGTGGTCGAAGGAGACAAGTACCAGGTCCATAACAAGCACGATGACAAGTATAAGCCATGGTCACCCACCAGTATCGTCCGGTATTCAGAGGAAATGGTGAGGAAGAAAGTCCCCTATTCAGTGACCAGCCAGAACTGTGAGAACTTTGTGAATGTGCTGCGCTATGGAGTTTCCCACAGTGACCAGGTGTGTCCTCAGCCTGTGTCCCCTTCCCTGGAACCAGACCATTCTCCAGCTGACAGGGGCTGGGCACCTGCTGTGGGATGGCACTGCTACTGGGTGGGAGATGCCAGCGGTCGGGGATCAGGGAAGCTGGCAGTGAGCATGGGATCCAGGGAAGGGGAACCTGGTCATGTGGGGACATTTGTTTCTGCCCAGGGTCACTAGGAAACACTTCTGATTTCTTGGGCCACCTGGTCCCTCTCACTACTCGGCCAGAGTAGCTCTGTAGCCTGAGAGCAGCCATTGACCCTGCATAAATGAACAGGCGAGGCCGTGTTCCAGTAAAAGTTGATTTATTTTCCTTTATTTATTTTGTACAAGGAGGTGGCAGCCTAGATGTGACCAATGGGACAAGTCTTGGTTTAAAAGGCCTGGGAGTGCTGGGGCTGTGGGTCCATGGTAGTGCACTTGCTTACAGTGCATGAGCCCCTGAGTTCACTTCCCAGCACCACAAAAAAAAAAAAAAAAAAAAAAAAAAAAAAAAATTCTTAGACAAATTATGTCACACATTTTAAGTGACAAACATTTCCAAAATCATGAATGTGACAGATTTATAAGGGATGTCATGTTGTGTGCTTTGCATCCATGATTCCAGTACAGATTTTCCTGACAGCCTTGGTCTTGCACAATTAGCTTATTCAGTGTGAACCATCTCTTCTGCTTAATTTAAATGGGAAAGCCAGGTGGTACTGTAACCTGTCAGTCAAGGCAGACAGTTGTTCTGGTCAAAAACTGACAATTTGCCAGGCACATTGGTGCAAGGTCCTTCCACAGCCTCCCTGAGGGTTTATGGTGCTTTGAACACCTCTAGGGTGTGTCTGGTCTTCCTGCTCCCAGACTCCCATTTCAGACCTGAGACTCGGGCCTGCACTCATTCCCTCCTCCCCAGGCACCTCCTGCCCTCTTTCCTGGGTGTCCTGACCTCTGGGATCCCCCTCCCTGCCAATAGTCCACCTCTCTGTGATGTGGGTGAAGAGGACAGGGACCCCTGGGTCTTTCCTGAGCTCAGGTTCCTTGTACAAGTATCTCTGCTCAGACTCCTGAGTGACCCACCCCTTCTCCTCTGTTGCAGGTGGCTGATGCATTTTTCTCTGCTACTTCACCAGATGACATTGGAATGTTGACTGGGACGATATTGATGACCAGAAATAATTAGTACAATAATAAATCCAAGGCATTATCTTGTGGGTAGCAGTTACCTTGGGGGAATTCCAGCAAGCCCGTGAGAGCAGCTTGGTTGCAGAGTGAGCTCCTCTGTAATCACCAGCACCTGGATTAGTGGAGCTGAATCAAAGCACAGGAAGCTTTTTCCTGAGGGAATTGCTGTGTCCCCAGCCACCCTAAGTTCATACGTTGATCCCCTAAGCCCCAATGTGATGTTGTTTGCAGGTGGTGTCACTGGGGCATCACTAGGTTTGGAGGAGGTGGTGAGGGTAGGTCCCCTATCATGGGGTTAGTGTCCTTTTAAGAAGAAGAGCCCAGAGCTCTCCCTCCCTCTGCCATGGGCAGACCTAGGGGAAGGAGGCCACCTGCGTGCCAGGAAGAGTCTCTCCAAACTCCAGGTCCTCTGCACTGATCTGGGACTTCCCAGCTGCTATGGCTTCAGTTTAGTCTGTCCCTTCCAAATCCAGGATGTAATACAGCTCCCCTGAAGGCATAGGAAGAGGTGGGACCAGGGCAGGAGGGCACAGGTCCTCACAGGCTGGCATGAGAGGCCAGGTAGGGCCCTCTGGAGTGCGCAGCTGGGGCCTCCCTGCTCACTCCTGGGCCATCCTATCACCCAGCAACTGCTCCCAGAGGCTGTGCGAAGGCCACTGCACTCCCTCCATCATGGAGCCACCATGCTGGCCCATGGGTGCATCAGCTGAGCAGCTCTGAGGGGGATATGAGGCCATGTCATCCCCACTGACCCCCCAACACAGGCTGAAGGAATGGGAGAGGCTCCTGAGCTGCGGTCCCCCACCCTGTGATGCCACCACGTCCCAGGCCATTCATAGATTGTCTGCATCCCCACACCCCTCCTTTTCTGCAAGCTTCCTGGGTCCACTGGCCCAGCAGTGCCTGGCTGAGGAGTTGACCATGGACAGGGGGACTCGTCCCTGGGGCGGGGGAGAGAGCCTGAGCCATTCCTCATGAAGGCGAAGACCTGCCACCTCTTTTTCTAGCTGTTCCGCATGGGGGACTTGGAGTGGGAAGAACTGCGTCCTTTTCCCTCTCTCCCCTGATGCCTTTTACCACCTTTATTATTTGCACAAGGGTGATTTTGGCTGAGAACAGGATCTTGGCAGGTGCACAGTTGCCTGCCTTGTATAAACCTTGCCCTGGTGACCAGGATGACTCACTGCGCTGACCGCTGCCTGCCTTCTGGGATCTAGAGCTTCAGCACATGCCAGGCAGAGAACAGCTACCTGACCCTCCCTGGACTGAGACCCTGGACTTGCACACTCGGGATCCTCTCGGGGGGACAGCACTGCCCACATGTTGTCACAACTCACTGATGAAGGAATAAAGTGGTCAGGTGTGAACCCCCTGGAGAGGCGCTTGGAAGCTCCCACTTGGTGTCCCAATGTGCCTTTCCCTCCTGCCCACTTTGCTTTGTGTCCTTTGCTCTAATAAACCTTGGCTGTGAGTGTGACTCTGGGGTCAGGTCTTCCTGTGAACCAGGGACTCTGGGTGGCCTCAAGATACCCTTCTCTAGTAGCTGATGCCCTGACACATGCACACTGAAAGAGTCTCCTGTCACCCACAGGGGGTCGGCCATGGCCAGGAACTTGAGGAGTCACACCCTTGTCCACAGAGATGCAGCACCTGATTCAGGGGCTCTCCCTCCCATAATCCCATGCACATGCCAACTGGAGGAAGAGGAGTGCACTCTCTCCTTGTGGAGGTGCAGAGACTGGGGCTCAGAGAGGTGGGGTGACGTGCTCGAGGTCCCTGTGTTATAGCAACAGAAAACAGATTAAAATGTTGTGTTCCCCAGGGAGATTCTCCAGCAACATCGGGAGAGTCAGCCTCACCCCAATCCCAAATCCCCTCCGTAGAGTCCACCACAATCCCAAATCACCTGCCTATAGCTCACCCCAAACCCTTCCCCTCCCTATAGCCCCACCCTCATCCGTTCCTGCGCCCTATAAAAGTTGGCAACCTAAGAAGTAACACGGGACTTCCCGGCACCCCGCTTTTAGGTGTAAGGGCAGTCGTCGCTGGCCAGCTAAAATAAAGGCTTCTTTTGGCTTTACGTGATCTGCTTGGATGATGTTATTTTCTTGGGTACAACACCTGTGTGCAGAGGCTGAGCGAATCCTCCTCTGCCCACAGCCCTCAGGAGTCACCCCCCTCTGCTCCTGGTTCCTGCCCCTCCCCTCACTCTCGGCTTTCCCCCAGGGCCTGGCAGCATCAGGAGCAATACTTTTCTCCTCCTCCTCCCTCTTCCTGCCTGATCTGATGATGAGATCTCCTCCCCACCCCTCATGCCAGGCTCCCCAGTACCAAGGAGGGCTCCTCCTACCACCTCCACCTGCCCCACACTCCTCTGCCCTCAGCCCCCAGCCCACACTGCCACCACCTCCAGTCACCAAGTCCAGGCAACACAGACCAGGAGTCTCCCCGATTCCTTTCCTCTTCCATCTCCATCTACTAACTTAACTCAGGGCAGGTCCACTCCTGCTCCCAGACCCCCATGGCCTCCTACCAGCTTCCCCACCTCCTGTCCCGGGTACCCCATACCTGGTCCCGAGACCCACATGCCCCTCCTGGCCAACACTCCCTCCTTCCATCCCCTTCCTGGGCTCTGCCCCCAGGTCCACCAGGGTCCTGTCCTCCACTCACCTCAGTGCTCCCTCTGGCCTCTGCCCCTCTGCCCTCCCACATCTCCCTACCCCAAACCCCTCTGAATGCAACCTTTCCTCTTCCCAACCCTATCCAGACACCCTTCCTGCCTGGCTGCCCTCACTGCCCTTCTGGCTCAAAGGTCCCTCTCTGGGACTCAGGATCCAGAGCCCATCATGCAAGGATCATGATGAGCCCCAATTCCCTGTGCCTGTCTAGCTCCCTCAGCCTCCATGGGGATACCCTGAGGGCTTGGCCTCCCTCCCTCTGCCTCCAAGATCCATCCCAGGGCCTGACTTGGGCTGAATGGGAACCAGGCCTCCTGCGAACTCCTCCTGCACCTCAGCCTAGGCAGCCTGTCCACCAAGCCACAGCAAGGGCAGAGACAGCGGGAGGGACTTGCCCTACCAGCTTCAGTTCTCCAAGGTCATGGCCAGGGTACTGGGAAGAGAAAGGGGCTGAGCTCTGAGGTTGAGCCTTTGCCTCCAGGAGGACACAGGGCAGAGGTTTCCCTGGGGACAGGGAACACTGCCCCACAACTTGCCCTTTCCAAATGGTAAAAGAGGCCTTCCAGGAATTGTTCCATTTCCAATCATGACAGGAACCTGGCTTCTTCCTGCTCTAATTACCAGGGAAGAGCAGAATTCAGCCCTGCTGAGAACTTCTCCAGCTCAGAAGCCTAGAGTGGACACGTCATGGATCACAGGGGCGAGGCGAGACTCATCTTTAACAAGGAGGAAAAGACTGTGGAAGGAAGAAGAGGGACAGAGGTGTTCTAGGGGCTGGGAGGGATCCCAGCTCTCATCAGAGAGAGGCAGGCAAGGGAGGATTAGCTCCTCAGCCAGGAGACCAGAATCAGGGCTGAATGTGGGCTGAGGGTGAGCGGAGGGCCCCAAGCCCAGATCCACCTTCTCACGCCACTCTCAGTGCCTCCCCTCCCCAGTCCAAGACCTTTAATCAACCCCATGGACACAGAAAGGAGATGACTCCCTGGAAAAGAAGCCATGTTTGCCATGGAAAATCCACTTTCTTATAACAGTATAATTATTTTATAAGTTTTCAAAATCCAAGCTAGCACAGCTGCACAGGGTGGTGCACAGCCGTGATTTCAGTGACTCAGGAGGCTGAGGCAGGAGGATCTCAAGTTTGAGGCCACTCTTGGAAACTTAGCTGGATCCTATCTCAACATTTTAATAGACACAAAGTGCTGGGTCTGTAGCTCATTGACACAGTGTCCGAGTGTTGCCCCATAGACTGGGTGTGTGGTCTGACTCTGCCCGACTCTCTGCCCAGGGGAGCACACTGACCCCTTACCTGCTCAGCAGCTGTGTGCACCAGCTGGGGACAGGTGACGTTCCAGCTGGACCCACCTTGGTTGCTGACTCCTCTTCCGTGGCTCCTGGGCCTCAGTTTCTGACACTGAGCACATTGGATCAGCTGAAGAGCTACAAGTCCCAGCAGGACTGTGGCCTTTCACAACCTCTGCCCTGCACACTCCAGGAAGTCCCTGTGCCCATCTCACTTCCCATGTCTTCAGTGGCAGTGCCCACCAAGCCTTCTGCTCAGGAGGTGGGGCTGTGATATTGTTAAAGTGGCTGGCACTCATGGCGAACTGAGATCACTGGTTCAAGGTCAGCCACCCAGCAGTGTCCAGTGTGGCCAGGTGGGGGCTGCCCATGAGGCTCTAGCCAGTGAGGATAGGAGGGAATTAGCTGAGCCCACCCCTCTCTCTCCCTCCAGAATGAGGAAGGGGAAGACCTTGAGGAGGGTCCCTCTGCACCCCGAGGACACTGGTGTGGAGGTGCTGAGAGAGGCCAGTGTGCACAGGAGCAGCGTGGGCTGTGGGAGTAGCGGGTCTGCAGGACGCTGTGGATCCTGCACACGGAGTCCCCCAGTTTCGGTTCCAGTTCCCCTGTGTGCCACCCCAAGGCTCTGTCATCCTGAGAGCCCAAAGAGGGCAGTGGGCTGGTTCCTGCTTCCTCCACCAGCCCCACAGGGAGGCCGCTTAGCTGCCTCCCAGTCCCTCCCACCCCTTGTTGTGCTTACAGCAGGATGTGACCTCTATAAGAGTTTCAGAAGAGAGACACTAATTTGGGGCTTGGGTGGAGTAGCGCCCTGGTGCCTCTAAGAAGCAGCCCCTCCATACCAGGTAGTGAGGGTTGGTGTTCCTGTGGGGCTGGAATGAATGTGCCCTGACCTGGGGGTGAGGGAGGCAGTGTTTCCATACTTCTGGCCACGCAGGCTCCCTGGCTTTCCAGTGTGTGGGGAATGTGGCTCTGGTGGCCTGTTCTATGTAGTGTGGTGGCATTATAGTTGATGGAAATGTTCCCTGCTCTGGGATGTTCTTCCTCATTGTGGGAGGCGTCCTGTCTTCAGGGTCCCTCCCTCCTTGATGCCTGCTGGGATGGCTCTGTCCCTCCATCCTGCCTTCCCCACACCCACCAACATAGGAGTGGTTGTTTTTTTTTCTGTACTAGGACTTGATTCTTTTCTGTCTCTCCTCTCTCCCTGAATCTTGTGGATTTTGGAACGGTCCCCTGACCACAGATGCCACCACATCCTCCTGAATGCACACTGAGCTCTGACCTCTCTCCCCTCCAGCTGTCCCCCCGTCTAACTCTCTCCTGGACCTGTGCCATGCATTAATTGGAAGATTAAAACTTTTTGTGATCTGTGGTCTATGTTTTCCCCATCTTGAGGGCTTGGGAAGGTGGAGTTAAGGGAAAACGAAACTCAAAGCTAAATAAAAGGAATCTGGACATCGAGCCAGAACCACACAACACTTCTGGACAGGAGGATGGCTTCGGTGAGTCCCCAGAAAGGGTTTTAAATCTTTCATTTTAAAAGCAGCAGTGACAGACTGTCAGCAGGAATCATGGGTGTTGTCCTTGTGGGCTGCAGCTCAGGCAGGGAGGGACAGGCAGGTGAGGCGCAGGTGGTCTGCAGGTCTGGGGCTCTCACAGCAGGAAAGGAGCCTTGGTTTGAGTCTAAGAGCCCAGAAGCTTCAGGGCCTGAGCAGGGTGGGGTGGGTTCCCTGAGCACTGGCTGCCCTGACACCTGGCTGAAGGCTTTTCTTTACCGAAACCAGGCTTCATGGAAATCCTGTGAAAGAGGAAAGCGGGACTGATGTTCCAGCCAAGATCAGAGCAGGAGTATACAAGGGGGAGTTAGATTCCAGGAATTTAGTTCTGTTTTTAATTTAATTAATTTCACAATAACATGTGAATGTATTTGCCTTGTTCAAGACACCAAAAGCAGACAATCCAAGGGAGATCACAGAGGAAAGGGACCAGGGATGAGAGGAGGGTAATGGGAGGAGGTGTTAGGGAGTGATATTGGCCAAAATATATTGCTCGCTGGGTGCATGTGTGTGTATGCAACACACACTCATCATCAGGTACAAGTGTCATGCACCAGGAAGACATGTGGAGAGAGAATAAATAAATTACTAAAAAAGAAACCAAAAGCAAAGTGGAAGCCATGAGCATGAAGGATGGCAGCCCCCTGCGGCCCCTCCTTCCCTCAGGCAGCCTGGGGTGCGCTCTGCCAGATGCATTGCTATGCGGGTGCACAAGTTCATAGCCACCTTATAAGTGCTGGTGTGTAGCTTTGGATTTTGTTGTAATATTTAATTGGATTCCCTGAGGACACTTCATCCAGACACACTTCAGTCTTTCCCTTTGCTTAAATGTGTGTACTAGGAACACTTTGATGTATTTCAGTACGTTTGCGGTTATTTTTTTTCAGTACTAGGGATTGAAACTGGGACCCTGTGCATGCTAGGCAAGGGCTCCACCTCTGAGCTACATTCTCAGGCCTTTTACATCTTCTTTATGAGGTTGGGTCTCCCAAGTTGCCCAAGTGGACTGAAACTTGTGATCCTCCTGCGACAGCCTCTCAAGTCACTGGGATTACAGGCCTTGCAGACCATCCCCACAGTTATTATCTTCTTGATGCTCAAATTAGCCCATCTTTGGTCAGGATGATTCTTGATCCTGTTGCCAAGGACTTTAACTTCCACGATCTCTCCCACCAGACCTCCAGGCTGCTGGCATCCTCACTTCTCTCTGCAGCAGCTCAGCTCCCTGGCAAGGTGCAGTGGCCCCAGTGGCCCCAGTGGCCCCAGTGGCCTGGGTCAGCTGAGTTTGGGTGCTGGTTGCCTCAGTGTGCTCCAGAAATTCAACTCATGCTAACTTCAGAAGGGAAACCCTCTCCCTTTGACTCCCAAACACATTCTGTTTTCTCTGCCTTCATTTTGGCCTGGAGCCCACACTGGAGCTGCCCCCGCTTCTCTGGGCCCTTCTGGGATTGTTCAGTCATAAATGGTGGAAACCCTGAGATCTTGCTTTCCATCTGGCTCTTCTGCTCTCTAGGCAGGTTCCCTAACCGTCCTGAGACCCAGTCTTCTCATCTGTGGAGGAGGGTAATGGTGGTTCTTACTCAAAGGAGTGATGGACCTTGGGGGTCACGTGTTCCACAGTGTTTGGCACGTGGGGCTTTGTAGGTGGCAGCTCTGTAACTCACAATCATCACTCAGGCCCAGGCACAGGGCTGGTGGCCCTTAATGAGGCGTTTTAGACCTCCTTGGAATCACATCATCATGTGCTGATGCAAACATGCTCTGGGCATAAAACGTGCTCTCTGCAGCTTGTGCTCACCCTGCCCCACAGTCCTGTGCTGCAGACCTCCTGCCATGGTCCCTCAAAGACACCCTTGCCATCACCTCCTTGTTCCTGACACCTTTCCAGGCCAGGAAGAACATGGTAAATGGAGAGCTTCCCACCTGTGTGAGGAGAGGTCTCTTGTCTCCAGTTCCTACAGGAGATGAGCAGAGGGATTCCATGGGCATGGGCTAGGGCTTCTTGTAGGGCAGGTTCTAGAATGTTCCATATAAACACTACCTTAATCTGTGTTTGGTTTTTCTGTTGCAGGGTGGATCCCAACCACAACCTGGGGACCTCATTGAAATTTATCGCTTGGGCTTTAAGCACTGGGCCGTGTATGTGGGAAATGGCTATGTGGTCCATCTGGCTCCACCAAGTAAGCATGGTTTCTTTACTAAACACAAGGGCTGAGACCAAAGACTTGGATGCAGGCACAGTTATGTGCTGGTCCTCACGCTGGCTGGCAGAGCAGGCACTCAATTGGCATTTACTGAATGAATCATGCTCTCTCCCTCCGGCTGCATCTCCTGCCAGTGCTCCTTATCAGTCAGTTCAGGCAGAAGCTGTATACCTGCTTCCATTTTAGGGTGGGGCTCAGTGCCAGTTGAACCTCCTGTAGTTCATAAGCATCTGTCCAAATGTCCAATGCCCTGTGTATGTGGAGTTCTGGAAGTTCATACAGTAGCCATCCTGAGCCAGGCCACCTCCCTTTCTGTCTGAAGCATCATGGCTTTAAGGACCTCGCTGAACACCCCTCACCTGCACAGAGGGGACGCTGCCCAGCCATCAGAATCCCTAGCAGGGCTGCCGTGGAGAGCACCTGTGTGTATGCAGAGGAAATCAATCAGGTCAGGGAATCTAAAGGGTCCGTTGCAACTGAGCAGAGCACACACTCGGGGACTCTGAGCTGAAAATGACCAGAAGCCCAGTCACAGCAGGTGTCACAGCCCGGTTGTTACAGCATCATGAAAGGAGTGCACTCTCCCTGAGTCTGGCCACCAGGAACCCAGTCCTTAGGCTGTGGTGCTGCCTGAGCTCCCTGGGTGGAGCCTAACCCTGGGAGGGCAGCAAGGTCCTGGTCACAGGAGGAGAAGGAGGTCTGTCATGGTTGGAGTTGGCTTTGGGGAAATGAGGACATCTTCCTGTTAGGGCTGCATGTCATGGGCCCTTTGTTCTTGTCAAGGGGAGGAGGCCAAACCTTTCAGAAAACCACTTCCTCTCCCAGTTTGGCAGTGAGGCTGTCTGGCTCAGGAGCAGCTCTGAGCAGCTGTGACCCTGCCCAGGCCTGAGTGCACTGTTTCCACATGTGAAGTGGCAGGAGCTGGGGTGAGCAGCAGCATGGCCGTCCTGGCTGACAGAGCCACAGTGAAGAGGGAGCTGCTGTCCGTGGTGGCCAGAGGAGACGAATACCGGGTCAATAACAAGCATGATGACAAGTATAATCCACTGCCACCCACGAAAATTGTCCAGCAGGCAGAGAAACTGGTGGGGAAGGAAGTCCCCTATTCAGTGACCCAGGACAACTGTGAGCACTTCGTGAATGTGCTGCGCTATGGAGTTTCCCGCAGTGACCAGGTGTGTCCTCAGCCTGTGTCCCCTTCCCTGGAACCAGACCATTCCCCAGCTGACAGGGGCTGGGCACCTGCTGTGGGATGGCAGTGCCGTCTGGGTGGGAGATGCCAGAGGGTCAGGGATCAGGGAAGCTGGCAGTGAGCATGGGATCCAGGGGAAGGGGAACCTGGTCATGTGGGGACATTTGTTTCTGCACAGGGTCAATAGGAAACACTTCAGATTTCTTGGGCCACCTGATCCCTCTCACTACTCGGCCAGGGTAGCTCTGTAGCCTGAGAGCAGCCATAGGCTCTGGGTAAATGAAAAGGCGAGGCCGTGTTCCAATAAAACTTGATTTCTTTTCCTTTGTGTATTTTTGTACAAGGAGGTGGCAGGCTAGATGTGACCAATGGGACAAGTCTTGGTTTAGCAAGTCTTAGTTTAAAAGGCCTGGAAGTGCTGGGGCTCTGTGTCCATGGTAGTGCACTCGCTTAGAGTGTATGAGACCCTGAGGTCACTTCCCAGCACCACAGGAAAAAAAAATCTTAGACAAATTATGTTATACATTTTAGGTGGCAATCAAACATTTCCAAAATCATGAATATCACAGATTTATAAGTGATGTCATGTTGTGCATTTTGCATCCATGATTCCAGTACAGATTTTCCTGACAGCCTTGGTCTTGCACAATTAGCTTATTCAGTGTGAAAAAATGTCCTCTGCATAGTTTAAGTGGGCAGGCCAGGTGGTACTGTAACCTGTCAGTCAAGGCAGACAGTTGTTCTGGCCAAAAACTGACAATTTGCCAGGCACATTGGTGCAAGGTCCTTCCATAGCCTCCCTGAGGGTTTATGTTGCTTTAACCACCTCTAGAGTGTGTCTGGTCTTCCTGCTCCGAGACCCCCATTTCAGACCTGAGACTCAGGCCTGCACTCATTCCCTCCTCCCCAGGCACCTCCTGCCCTCCTTCCTGGGTGGCCTGTTGGGATCCATCTCCTTCCAATAGTCCTCCTCTCTGTGATGGGGGTGAAGAGGATGGGTCCCCCTGGGTCTTTCCCGAGCTGCAGGTTCCTTGTACAAGGATCCCTGGTCAGACGCCTGAGTGCCCCGCCCCTTGTCTTCTGTTGCAGGTGACTGACACACTCAACGTCTGTGGTGCTTCAACCCTTCTCCTTGGTATTGTAGGAATCCTTGGGACTATGCTGACCAGAAGCAATCACCAAAAATAATAAATCCAGGGCATTATGTTGGTGGCACCAGTTAGCCAGGAGGATTTGAGCAAATAGTATTTGAAAGTAGTTTGGCTGCAGGGCGAGCTCCTCTGTAGTCACCAGCACTTGGCCTAGTGGAGCTGAATCAAAGCACAGGAAGCTTTTTCCAGAGGGAAATGCTGCCTAGCAGGAATTCTATTAAAGACCCAGTTGCACAATGTCATGGTCTGAATGATTGTGTTCCCTATGACCCCAAATTCATGTGTTGATGCCCTAACCCCAATGTAATGGTGTTTGGAGGTGGTGTCACTGGGGGGGTCACTATGTTTGGAGGAGGTGGTGACAGTAGGACCCCTTTCATGGGGTTAGTGTCCTTAAAAGAAGAAGAGCCCAGAGCTCTCTTTCCTTCCCTCTGCCATGTGCAGACCTAGGGGAAGGGGGCCAACTGGGTGCCAGAGGAGCCTCCCCAGACCCCAGGTCTGCCGCACCTTGGTCTGGGATTTCCCAGCTGCTGTGGCTTCAATTTAGTCTGTCCCATCCAAATCCAGGGTTTAATACAGTTCCCCTGAGGACATAGGAAGAGGTGGGACCAGGGTGGGAGGGCACTGGTCCTGCAGGCTGGCACGAAAGGGCCAGGAAGGGCAGTTGGATTGCAGGGTGCACAGTGGGGGTCTCATTGCACCATCCTGTCACATGCTAACGCCCAGCAGGTGATCCTAGAGGCTGTGCTTCTGCTGCTGTGCTCCCTCCACCACGGAGCCCACTGGCTGGCCCAAGGGAGCATCAGGTGAGCAGCTCTCAGGGGGGACATGAGGCCATTTCCTTCCCACAGAACCCCAGAACCAGGAGCTGCAGCTGGGAGAGGCTGTGGGATTGCAGTCGCCCCCCTGGCATGCTGCCACCTCCCAGACCATTCACAAATCACCCACGTCCCCACAACACTCGTTTTCCACAAGTTTCCCAGTCCTCAGGCCCAGGAGCGCCCGGGTGAGGAGTTGGCTTTGGACAGAGGGACCGGTCCCTGGGGCACGGGAGAGAGCCTGAGCCACTCCTCAGGAAGGCGAGGACCTACCACCTGCTTGTCCAGCTGCTCCGCATGGGGCCTCAGAGTGGGGGCCGTTCCAGTTCCCCCCTGATGCCTTTTACCACCTTTATTATTTTAACTCCCCCTGCTTTGCCTTTAAAAGAAGTTTTAGCTGTATGGGGACAGTCCTTTATTTTATTTAAATTTATGTGGCGCTGAGGCTCTAACCAGTGCCTCCCACGTGCTAGGCAAGCGCTCTGATCACTGAGCTCCCAGCCCCTTGCTGCTTTGCCTTTTCCTATTGATTTTACAATCATCTTGTCCATGTCACACATTATTCTCTGGGGCTCTTGGTTGGCATTTCACGGGCTCTGTGGAGTGACCTGAAAATCTGACCTTCGTGGGCTGGGTCCTCAGATCCAGGAGGTGATGTGTCTCTTCATTTACTTGGTCTTTCATTTTTTCAATCACAATTTTGAGTTCTCAGCATGCATGTGTTGTTAGATTTGTGGTTCAGGATTTAATTTTTCAGATTATTTACAGTGAGCTGTGGGCTTTCGTAGATGCCCTTTAATCAGATAAGGACATGATCTAGTTATAATTTGCTGAGATTTGTTGGTTTTAGTGCACCATGGGACACTTCACCAACTATTTTTAATAAAAAACAAGAATTTATGTCATTCTATTGTTTTATGTAGTCCTAGTCCACACAGGCAGCAGGGCTCATGGCGACATGTTCACATGTGCACAGAACATAATTCCCCAGCCTCCCTCCCCTGTGTCCCTTCCTCTAGTCTTCAGGGCTCCTTCTACTTCTTCACATATGCTTTTTCCATTGATGCTGAGAATTTTTAAAATTGTGAGTGAATGCTGATTTTGCCAAAGGCTTTTCCTGCATCAGTTGATAGGACCAGGTCACTTTTGTTCCTTGTGCTGTTAATGTGGCAATGGCATATTTGACTCTCAGAGATGGAGTCAGCCTTGCGTTCCTGGGATCCAGTCCAGGGGGCCATGGGGCAGTGCTCATGACCCCTCTGCTCTCCATGTCTTACTCCTGCCTTGTCTCTCCTGACGTCTGATCGCCACTCTCCGGCTCTGCTCCCACACTCCCATCGGCTCTGCTCGTCCTGCTCTGCTACCTACAACCATGCGCTCCCCCTAGTTCCTGGGAGGACCTGTTGGGCTGAGTGCGACACGCAGCACTCCTACCCACTGGCTGCTCTTTCCTCACATGACCCACTGGGCCAAAGGGCTCTGCCCACTGTGGTCCATCACATAATTCCCAGCTGACCACAGAAGCAGTTTCACTTGGAGAGGATTGCGGGGCAGTCCAGGTCCATGGCTAACGCTCCTGGTACAGGTGCAGTGGAGAATCATGTGTGGGGGCAAAGCTGGCTCCAACTTTGGCCCCTCAACAACTGCAGAGAGCTTGGATATTGTACCAGAGGAGATTCATCGTCTGGAATTAGCAACTGGAGCTCACAGTCATAAGATCTGACTCCCCAATATAACACTGTTACTTGTAAAATAAAAAATGTGTGAATCAAACCTTTTACTTATTTTTTTTTTTCATGCGTCAAATGCCCATTTTCTTAGCAGGTATCAGGAGTGGTGAGAGAGAAGCTAAAGTTCTATGTCCTCTCCAGCCCATTCCTCCCCTGGCCAGACCCCTCTGTCTACGCCTGTGCGGTGGGGAAAGGAGGCAAGCTCCTGTGACTACTGGGCTTGAAGAACCAGTTGTCATTTTTTTCTTTTTTTGCAGGGCTGGGGATTGAACCCAGGGCCTTGCACATGCTAAGCAAGCACTCTACTACTGTACCATATCCCTACCCTTGCAGACCCAATTCTGGATGCCCAAATTTGTCACCCACCACAGCAAATCACAGTGAGCTATCACGGGTCACACACAGAGCTCTTGGGTTTCATTTTGCCAGATGATGATACTGATAATGACACTGATAATAATATTCATGAGTCTGAATGAGTTCATGCTAGCTCCTGCCCAAATCTTGCCCTCAGTTAGTGAAACCTTATTTCAGAGCCATTTCCATCACACAGATAGACATTTATTAAATAGATGATCACCAAGGAGTCACTGGGCCATTCATCCATTTTGTCCTGAAAGCTGAATGTCCTTCTGGGCTCTGTATCCACAGCTTGCATGAAAGCTTCCCTCAGTGCAGATTCTGTGCTCAAATGTCAGCATCAGGCAACTAGAAATCCAACCAGATGCTGCCACACCGGGTGCATTCAAGTGCCAATCCTAATGGCACAGGCTCCAAGCCTGACTCATGTTCCGTCACCTAGAGTTGGGTAGAGTCTCTACAATATTTTAGCCAATCCACATCTTATAATTGATAGTAATTTCACCTGGGAGCTGTCGCTTCCAACCTCCAACTGTGCTGAGTATTGAGTCCTTAATTTTTCCAAAGAAATACCCCCACCAAAATTAAATTTACTAACTAGAAAAACATCTGGTGATCAGATGTTGTTAGAGCTTGGCTAAGAGATGCCCCCATCCCAAAGCTCCTGTGTTCATGCAGGGATGTTTGGAAGTACAATGGTTAGGCTGTGAAAGCTTATTCAGTCCAACTAGTATGACTGGATTGATTGTGTTGTAGCTGTAGACAGGTGGGGTGTGGCTGGAGAAGGTGGGTCACTGAAGTCATGCCCTGGAAGGGTTGTTCTTCCCTGTAGCCCCCTCCTTCCTCTCTCTTTCTCTGCTTCCTGGCTGCCATGAATGGAGCAGAGCTCTTCAACATGCCTTCTGCCATGATGTTCTTCTTCATCTTGGTCCCAGAGCAAAGGAGCCAGCCCACCATGGGCTGAACCTCTGAACCATGAGCCATATAAACTTCCCCTCCACTGAGTTGTTCTTGCAAGTTTTTCAATCACAGCAACACAAAGCTCACTAAAACAGAAATTATTACCAAGAAGTGAGGTCGTTGCTGTAACTAGCATGACCAGGTGGTTCAGAAGCCTTCAGAACTGGCTTATAGGAGTTTGGAAAAGTCTGGGAACTTGCAACCAAGGAGGATTGTCCCAGATCACCGGGGGGATATGTGGCACTGTGTGGGAGTGGTTCCCTGCCTGGTTCTGTGATAGCTTCCCCGGGCAGACAGCTCCCCTAACTCTACCTCATTCTGTTCATCACAGAAGAAACCCCTCCTGTTCCAGGCCCCTTTATGTGTGTGACTATAAATAAAAGAGAGTTGGACTACTCCGTGTTGTCAGAGGCCTGATCTGGTATGGCCCAATCCCATCATGCCTCCTGTCACTTAAAGAGTATTGACTTTTGTGTGTTTATTGATTAGATAAGTTTATGGGTAATTGATTGATTTATAGCCAACACCGTCCTCTAGCAGTTAAACCTTTCCTCATCCACATGGGACGTGGCTGAGAAACCCCCACAGATATAGGCTGGAAAAGCTTTAGAATGTTGTGGAGTGATTCTGGTGGGAGCTCAGGAGACCCTCAGAAGGGACAGATAGATACATTTGTGGACTCTGGAAAGTTGTTGACTGAGATCCTCCTTAGCCATGGGGGAGGTCTAGCAGGAAGGACACGGACTGAGAACTGTCATGGCCGACATCAAGGGTCAGGAGAGCAGAGGAACTGGGGGTGGTGAAGTGCATCTCTACCAGAGTCTCCACAGCTGCTTCTAACACAAGATCTCTGCATTTCTTGGTGTCTGCTCCTCAAAAGAAGCCTGGGGTTAATAACATGGGCTTATTCTATAATCACGAGAAATTCCACCTACAAACCAAGCAGTTCTAGTTCAGAGTTCACAGCTGCCTCGCCCTCCCAGGGCCTGGAGGCCCTACTCACTGTCCTGTCCCCAGGGGATAAGGACCCAGCCTCTTCTCTCCACTCCCTGTGTTCAGTTCAGAATTCTCAATCCTGGGGGCTCCATTTCCTGAATTATGGCCACTTCTTAGTGTTGGGCTTATCTGGGTTCATCCTGACGATGGGCCTCTGGATAAGGACATCTTTTCTTGATGTGGGGTGAGTAGCAAGAGTATCTGTGCCTGGCTTCCTGGAATCAGAGATCTGAGTCAGACTTGGTCCTGTCTTTCTGTCTGGGTTCCACCTGAGCTTCACCCCGGCAGGGCGAGGACCAAGGCAGAAGCTGAGGGGAGACAAGGAGAACCCAGCTACAGGCAGTGCACTTCAAGTCCACTGTGCTCTGCTCACAAGTGCAACCTGGAAACTTCTACCTCCAGCCCACCTCAGATCTGACCTCCAGTTCTTTCTGTACATCTCCACCTGGATATTTAACGGGGCACCTGAAACATCCCACAAACTGCATGAGTACTTTGTTTCTTTCCTTTCTCATTTCTTTCCTCTCCCTCCCTCATGGCTAAGGGATGACCTAAATCTAGCAACTTTCCAGAATCCACGAATGTACCTACCTATCCCTGCAGAAACTCTCCATGTTTTGTGGCTGTCTGAATCAGAAAGGAACATGGACTGAGCACCTCCTGGGTGGCTAGGGAAAGTTCTAGCTCTGTGACCTTGACAACAGTGCATGACCCTCAGAGCTCACTTCCTTCATCTGTGACAATTGTAATGAGCCACTTCCGGTGGTGCATCCCACGCAGCAGCGAGGGTAGTCTGGATATGGGAGCTTCAGGAAGATGAGAGAGACACACACCCCTGAAGGAGGAAGTCGTCAGAGTGAAGGTCATCAGGAGATCAGCCTCACTGGGTTCCCTTAGCATTTCCTCAAAGCGCTCCCCTCAGGGAAAATATTGGCACCAACAGATTGCTCCCTTTACGTCCTCCCTCATGTTCTCTCTGGACAGATCCTGCCAGACTCCTTGAGACTTTTTCAGAGGATAGACTGCTCCGTCCCTTTGCACATCCCTCCTGCCCAAAAAGGAAAGAGGCTAATGTCCTCTGAAAAAGTTGCCTGGTATGTCAGCTTTCCATTAGGGAAATTTATCCCAAGAGCAGTCAACTGACATGGTGCTGAAAGAGGTGATCCCTAGAAGCCATCAGTACCTCTGAACATCAGCTATTTTGCTAGTAAGCATACTGAATGCTGGGGGTGGGTTTTCCTTGAAAAATTAAAAACTTGATCATCAGCATAATTGGAGACTAAAAAGACTAGAAATGACCACTGACTAGTGATACTAGGGTTAGTCACGAGATCTGAGTTGGCTAAAATGTTTTTGAGATCTTACGTGTTAGTTTTTCATTGCTGTGACAATTACCTGAGAAAAATAATATAGAGGAGAAAAGATTTATTTTGGCTCATGATTTCAGTCCATGGGCAACTTGCTCCATTGCTTTGGGCCTGAAGTGAGCAGAACATCATGGCTGACGTGCACAGCGGAGGAAAGCTTATCAGTTCATGGCATCTATGAAGAAGACATAGATAGATAGTTGAATAAATATAGAGATAAAGCAGAGGGTCCCTGGAAGAGCAAGCCCCAGTGATCTACTTCCTTTGACTAGGTCTGATTCACTACAGTTTCTGTTGCCTGCCAGTAGACCACTCAGTTACCAATGGATTAATCCATTGCTGAAGACATAACCCTCATAATCTAATCACTTTCCCAAAGCTCCACCTCTGAACTGCTGCATTGGGGTGTAAAACTTCAACCCATGAGTTTGGGGGGACACTTCATATCCAAACCATAGGATTATGCCCCTTGCCCTGAAAGACCCATATCCATCTGAAATCACAAAATGCATCCATTTCATTTCTAAGGGTCATCAAAATCTCCACCATTCCAGCATTGCTCAAAAGTCCAAGTCCAAAGTCTCCTCTGAGACCAAAAACAAACTCCTAGCTGTTATTCCCCTATAGAAATTAAAAAATTAAGTTACATACTTCCAACATACAATGGTGCAGACTGAACACTTCCATTCCAAAAGAGAGGAATAGTAGCATATGAAGAAGGAGAGGTACCAAAGCAAGATCGAAACCCAGCAGGGCAACATTAAACCCCGAGGCTCCATGTTCAGCATCTGCAGCACACTGCGGGAAGATGTGAGCTGGAAAGGGCTTTGGCAGCTGCAGACCACATAGGCGCTCTCTTGGACTGGCTCTGCTCACTGCCGGCAGCTTTCCTCGGCAGATGTTCCACATTCCCGGCATGTCAGATTTCTTGGGGACTCTTTTAGCCAACTTTGTATTGCTGTGACAAAATATCTGACAAAACAATGTAGAGGAGGAAGTATTTTGGCTATAGGTCAGAGGTTTAGTCCATGGTGGGCTGACTCCATTGTTCTGAGCCCAAGGTAAGGCAGGACATCATGGGAAAAGGTCGTGGTGGAAGAGTGCTGCTCCGTTCATGGCAGCCAGCGAGCAGAGAGAGCAGGGAGAAGGGGTTGCAGGGAAGAGCAACCCTTCCAAGGTGCACCCCCAATGACCCACCTGCTCCACCATGCCCCACCTGTCTGCAGTTACCACTCAGTTCATTTAAACTAGAGCAGACTGATTAGGTTAAATTACAATCCAATCACAATCCAATCATTTCACCTCTGAGTATTCCTGCATCCATAGAGGAGCTTTTGAGGGACCCTTTATATCCAACCATAACATTTTACTCCCGCCCCCAAAAGTACTTGTCCATTGGAGGAATAGAGACACAGAAAGAAGGAGCAGGACCAAGACAAGACTGAAACCCAGCGGGGAAAACAGGTCTCCACATGCAGCACCTCCAACACCTGGTGTGATATGTTCTCTCCAAAGGGCTTGGGTAACCCTGCCCCTTTGGCCTGCCGGGTTGCAGCTTACATGGGCTTTCTTTTAGCCTGGCATACCAGACTTCTTGGGGTCTGTTTTAGTTCAGCTTTGCATTGCTATGATTAAAATATCTAACAAAAACAACTTGGAGAAGCAACAGCTATTTGGGCTATTTCGTTGTGTCTCCACAGCATCGTTTCTGGTCAGAAGCATCATTTCCCGGCAGCAGCCCATGTGACTGTTAATCCCTGGGTTTTCCATGCCAGCTTTCAGTTTCACTTTCACATACCAACCTCTCAGAGGCCACCTGTGATACTTTTCCTGGCTCCCAGACCTTCCTTTGGAATCTCTTCCTTTGAAACCTCCATGACCCCTTAACCCCAGCATCTTGAATTTCTGCAGACGTAGCACCACGTGGAAGAGGCTAAGATTGTGCAATGTCTGAACTCCCTGGGATCATGACTGCAGCAGCCTCTGAGTGCCTGGGTGACTGAGGACAGTGAAACAACTTTCTAGGCCCTCGTGCAAGCAGGGTACCCCTATGATTTCTTCTCAAAGGAATTCCCCTTTGTGAGAAACACGCTCACCTGTCCAAGCCCAAAGAATGAACTCAGAGACACCAGAACAGCAAAAAGCCAGGCTTGACTTTAGTGACAGTCTTGCAAGATCAGGTGCCTGGTGCTCAGGGACTCACAGATTGGGTCCAACCAGTGCTTTATTCCCTAGAGTTCAAGATTCCTCCCCCTTCCTCATTGGCTGAGTGCCATGGGATGCACAATCTTCCTGAACATCACCTTGGCCTTATTGTCTCCTACTGGGTCATTTAAAGAAATATCCCTTTAGTTGTCCCCACTGCCCTTTGTTCTCTCATGGAGGGAAAGCTTCCTTGGATCCAGTGCCTTTGGCCTGTACACAGCTTATCTCTATTGTGAGTCCCTGTAAAAGTCAAAAGCAAGTTACACTGATCCAATATACAGAGCACAGAGAGAACATTCTCACCCAGAGGGGAGGAACAGAGACACAGAAAGAGGGAACAGGGCCAAAGCAAGACTGAACCCCTGACCTGGTGCAGGTTGGGTTCCTTCCTTCCCACCTGCTGTTTTTTCAAGGAGCTAGGAATGGCTACACTCTGGTGTGAACTGTTGTCACTTTCCACTCTGGTCGCCCCTCCAGCCGCCTTTCTTACATCCCCAGGCATTTTACACTCAAAGCTAACTACTGGATTCTGAAAATGGACCCCTGGATTTTTATTTCTCACAGTTTCCTAAGCCCTTGAGCCTGCAGTGAATATGATCTTGCCAATTCCTGAGATGCCTGTTAGGTATCTTTCCGGTTGTCTGTGTGTGACATACGTAGCATCTCTTTAGTGCCTATAATCTCTTTGACAACAACTTTCTTGGACCAGTTTTACAAGTGCTTTTGTGGTCAACCCATAAGTTTTAAAAATCTCTCATCCCTGCTTTTGAAAGCTCTGAATCTCACAGGACACCTAGCTAAACGCTGCCAGCAACATCCATGCCACTGACCGAATGCTGTGCTGCCTTGGAATTTCCTCCACTAAATGAATTAGTCCATCACCTTTAAATCTACGTTCATGCAAAGTCTCAGGACACGGGTAAAATGTAGAAAAAATTTTACCAGAAAATAACACAAAAGGCCTCTAGCCCAATTCCCAGTAGAATCCCTATTTCCCTCCTGAGAACAGTCTGCGTTCCTATCAGGGTTCTGATCTTCCGAGTTCCCACCAGAATCATCCATTCAGCTCTGCTTACAACGTTCTACAGCCTTTCCATCCTGCATCACTAAACTTTTATAAATTCCTCATGAAATCCAGCTCCAAAACTTTCTGGTAAATCACACAATGGCCTAAGTTTTCTGTACCAATTTTTGTTTTAGTCAGCTTTGTGTCACTGTGACCAAAGTATCTGACAAAAACAACTTAGAGGAGGAACAATGTCTTTCCCCTCTTAGTTCAGAAGTTTAGTCCATGGTGGACTGACTCCATTGCTCTGGGCCCAAGGTGAGACAGGACATCATGGCAGAGGTCGGGGTGGAAGAGTGCAGCTCCATTCATGGCAGCCAGCGAGCAGAGAGCAGGGAGGAGGAGTGGCAGGGAAGAGCAGGCTGTCCAGGGCATGTCCCAGTGACCCACCTGCTCCACCATGCCCCACCTGTCTGCAGTTCCCACCCAGTCCGTCCATTCACTCTAGGATGGAGTAATTAATAGCTCTCTCAATGCAATCATTTCACCTCTGAATATTCCTGCAGGAGCACAGAAACTTCTGGGGGACACCTCATATCCAAATCACAACAGGGTCTGTTTCAGCTGCAGCACGGCTCCCACAGCTACCCACATCCTCCTCCCCAGGCCTGGGGTTCACTGCCTTGGCCTCCCAGGCTTTCCTTTGAAATCTCAGTGGAAGCTCCGCGACCCCATCACTCTTGCATTCTTCATTTCTGCAAAACAAGCACCAGATAGATAATGCCAAGATTTGCCACCAGAAGGAGCAGTAGCTGGGTCCCCTTGAACCATGGCTGTCCCATCCTCTGTGTCCCTGGACAGCTGAGCAGGGTGAAATGATCCTGGGAAAACAGCCTCAGAGATGGCCCTGAAGGAGCTACCCTGCAGTGCCCCCTGCCTTGACTCTCCTCTTGGAGGAAAGTCTTCCCCATTTGGTGACATTTTTATACCCTCGAGCCTGGGTTGGGTGGCCTCTTCTGATTCCTGAGATGCCCTCAGGGTATCTTTCTTATTTGCATGATGCAAAGTGTTTGACTTCTCTTTCATAGACCTGTTATCTTCAGTAACCACACACCTCTTCCTTGGCCGGGAATTAACGTGAACTTTTCTGGCCAAACAGCAAATTTGTCAGACTTTCTGTTCTTCTTGCGTTCAGTTCTCATGGCAAACCTGGCTCAGCTCATGAATTCCTTTGTCGTGTGTGCATGGGCAGCAGTTCATTCTGCTCCTTGTAAATGAATGTGTGTGTATTGCAATGGCTGCATTTTTCATTTCCAAGATTTCTGATCTTGTTATATCTGTCATCATCTCCGTCTCACCCAAGGCTCCTTTGCAAAATGAAAGTTGTTCTTTCATTTATTTCCTTCAACATTCTAAAATGACTTGAAGTGTTGATCTAGTTGGTCTGACTGCTCAATACAGTTAGCTTCATCTGGAATAAATTCATTTTCTGATTGATGGCTTGTTTTCTTTCTTTCTTTTTTCTATTGTCTACTTTCTATTATTTTAAAGTGTATTCCTGGGGCTGGGGGTGTGGCTCAGTGGTGGAGCGATGGCCTAGCATGTATGAGGCACTGGGTTCGATTCTCAGCACCACATGAAAATAAATGAATAAAATAAAGATCCATCAACATCTAAAATATACATATATAAAATAAAGTATATTCCTTCAACTTGTTTTTTTCTTTTCTTTTTTTTTTTTTGGTTCTTTTTAGTTACACATAACGTTAGGATTCACTTTGACAAGATTCTAAAAGTTCAATCCCCAGTGTAGCCAGAAAAAAAAGGTTGGTTTCTTTCTTAACAACAATTCAGGAGAACCCAGCTGCCTCAAAGCCAGCCTCACTTCCTCCTCTTACTCCCTGAGATCCTGGCCCAGTTACTTGGTTAAAATGGAGACAATGATAACGTCTATGTCTTTGGACTGTTCTGAGGTTTAAGTTAGTTTGCAAATGTTTCTCTTCTGCTTTGGGCAGGGCTGGCTGTGTGTCTCTGTGGCGGGCTGCCCCGCCTGCCATCTCCGTGGCTGCTGTAGTTTACAGTCAGTGAACCCATTTGCATGATTCTGACAGCGGTTTTGCTTCCGACCCTAGATTTCACAGCTGTAAGTCCTCAAGAGTGATAAAGGAAGTATTTGAGAGGTGCTTCTTCCTGAGGCTTCAGATGAGTGCCTTGTTTGCATTCTGAGAAACTTTTGCATTGTCACACTTTGGTGAAAATGCCACATTTGGAATTTATTTCTTTTTCGAAAACCAAGGCAGAGTGGAAAGCAGCCCCTGCCCTGCCACCTGGATGCTAGGCCAGCCCTTAGAACCAGACTATGCCATCCTCTTACTCAACATAAATAATCCCAGAGAACATCAGTCCTAGGCAAGGCCACTCGGATTCTGATAAAGTGAGAGAACTCAGGACCACTTCATAATTTTGTCTAAGCACAGATTTAAAACAAGGTCATTGTGTTAACCACCAAACACCAACATGGCTCTCTCAGCCAAAAGCAGAGACTGCTTTCCAGATAACAGCTCATACCATGAGATCTGTTAATCTCTTCAAGTAAGGAAACCACATCTGTTACAGCTGCTACGATTGGGCACATCCCCAGCCCTTTTATATATTTTATTTAGAGACAGGGTCTCTCTGAGTTGCTTAGGGCCTCCATAAGTTACTGAGGCTGGCTTTGAACTTGCAGTCCTCCTGCCTCAGCCTCCCGAGCCACTGGGATTACAGGAGTCCACCACCAGTTCTGGCCACCATACATTTTTCAAGTCCTTGGTAGTGGCACTAATCTCTGCAGTCTCTCCAGGGATGTGATACTTGTTTTGATTCACTATTCCCTGCTCCCCAGGGAGAGGCAGCTCTGACAGCTTTCATTTGGCCTTTCCCACCACAGTTGCCCTCACTGCCCAGCTTAGGAAACCAATGGGAATTGGGAATTCTACCAACTGCTAAGCAGAGCTATCCCAATTATGCATTCTGGAACAGAAAAAAGTATTATGAGATAAATTTTGGGAACTACCAGATCCATTCTGAGTGGGACCTGGGTTAAAACTCCATTAATCACCTGTCTGCTATCAGCCAATACCGACTGGAGGGCCACAATGATGCTTTGGATCTCCTGAAATCAGTGTCAGTTCAGAGCCAGGACCTTTATGTTGAATAAGGTCCCCTTTGGGGAGTCCTATCCTGTCTGAAGTTCTTCTTGGTGTGGGGTTACAGGAAGGGCTTTGGGAAGCTGCCAGGGGAGCCCTGTTGGTAGTTCATATTAACACAATACACTTAAGCTACGGTATTAACTCTAAGTCTTAGCATTCTCGCATTTAGACTGCAGTCTGCACAGGGGACCTGGCCTCATGGAGTTTAGGTAACATGTCCAACACAGATGCGGAGTGAACTCGGGTGAATCACATGCCTGATGAGCACCTTTAAGTCTGGAAAAATCTTCCAAAGGATTATCTGCATTGGAAAGTGGGTGGGAAACTGGCTCTCCAACTCCCTTTAGCCAGTTTAGGTTCTAACGCTGCCGCTGGCCCTAGGACACCTTCACAGAGTCACTCTACACAATTTAGACTCAGTTGCCTTATCCAGATATAGGGGACAGTTGGCCCTGATTGTTCAAAATTTCTTTTGAAAATTAAATGAGAGGGAAAGTAAGTAAAAAACTGGGACCACTCCTGAACTGAAGCTGTGGCTTTACACGTGGCTCCTTCGCAAGCCCTGGGGGTGATCAGAGCTGTGCATCTATCTCACCCTGTTCTGTGGGGGCTCAGAGAGGGCACGTGATCTGCATCAACCTCATCCTGGTTCTCCTCACACATGGCTGCACGCTGCACGGTCCCACCTGATGGTGGTTATGTATGGGGTCCTGCTCCCTAATTTGGAGTGTGCCCACCTCCTCCTTCTGCCTGCTATCATCGGTGGGCCCCATCTTTTAGACCCCCTCTCTCAGGTGGCCGGTCATGAATTTTCACCATGGCTGAGCTGGTGAGGATTAGTGGCTTGGAGGGACAGCCTAGGGCAAGGGGCCCAGACACACCCCAGATTCTTCAAGGCCTAAAGCAGAGATCCTCACCAGGGCTGCACCTCAGAGTCTCCTGAGGTGCTCCCACAAAATCTCAATCAGCAGACCCAATACCAGTGAACCCTTGTGAGAAACTTCAATAAAATTTGGTAAAAGAACGAATCGTTCCATGCCCCAGGCCTGAGAACGAAGAGTGCTCGGATCCTGGCCGGTGTGTCCAGGCTGGGTCTTGTGGAGGGGATGCAGCTGTGCAGGAGAGGTGCCTTGCTAGAGTCCCAGGGCTTCCTCTGATGGGACTCGGCCAGTTCCCCAGGCCAGCTGCCACTTTCGAATCTCCTGCCAAGTCCTCGAGGGGAGCAGATGGACTGAGCACTGGTGTCCCAGGGCGGCAGGAGGCCCTCCCCAGGTCCAGGCGATGCACTGTGGGTGTCTGAGGCTGTCAGAGGATCGCCTTCTGCAATGCATAGTTTGGGGATGAACATGTGACCCAGTTCTGGCCAATGAAAGGTGGAAGCAAGTCAGCCTTGAAAGGAAGGATATTATTTCCTGAGAAAGGAGACAAATGGTGGGAAACACCTTGCTCTCTTTCTTGTGGACACTGCTGGGTGAAACGTGCCACTTGAGGCTGCTGCAGCCATAGTGGCCCACGCAGGGTAACATGGTAGACACCAGGTCAAGGTGCCTGGAAGAGCGTGGTCTTTGGTGATGAGCTGCTAACTGGGCCTGGTCATCAGATTCCTGTCTTCCTCTCAGAGACACAGCGAATGTCCAGGCTGCCGAAGCCGTTCTGAGCTTACTCCTGTTTTTGTGCAGTCAAATGCCTCCTGCCTGGGCCCCAAGTGATCTAAGGTACTCCCTGCCTGCAGTGCCTTTTCTCTTGGGTGTGGGGCCCCTCAGGTTGGTCCCCATGCTCTCAGCCTAGCACCACTTGCGGTTTGGGGAAGACAATGTCCTGTGCGAATGGAAATGGGTAGACAGCATCCCCTGCCTCCATGAGTCACCCTGGACGAGCATTGGCTGGGAGCCTGCATGACCCCATGCTTTAGTCAGATTTCTATCACTCTGACGAAATGCCTGAGAGAATCAACTTAAAAGGAGGAATGGTCTATTTTTGGCTCACAGTTTCAGAGGTTTCAGTCCCTGGTTGGTTGGTTACATTGATTTGGGGCCTGAGGCAAGGCAGAGCATCGTGGTGGGGAGTGTGTGATGGAACAAGCTGCTCACATCATGGTGTCTGGGAAGCAAATAGAGCAGAAGAGGCCAAGGTCTCAATATCCCTTCAAGGACATACCCCCAGTGACCTAACAGACTTCTCCAAGGCCCCTTCTCAAAGGTACCACCACCTCTCAATAGCTCCTCCTTGTGGACCAAGACTGAAAAATGGGCATTTGAGGGACATTGAAGATCCAGGTTTAGCACCTTCCTTTTCCTAACTTACACCACTGAGCATGACATCACCTCAAGGAGCACCTGTGTGTGATCCCAGTTCAGTCTGCCTCATCTGAATCCTGCAACAAGAGACAACAGGAAAACACAAAAGCCAAGGTGAAATGTCAGCTTCTGAAGGAGGGGGCAGGAACACACAGTTACATGGTCAACGACTACTTGGACAACAAGTCCCGACCACGGCTGTCCACGAGATCATCAGTTTGGCAAAGAAGAGAGTTGGTGAATCATGTCACCACAAAGTTTTATTTTCAAACTGTGAACACTTTGCTACTGGACTGAGGTATGTCAGGCACGTCAGCAAGCAGCTAAGACCCGGTGGGGTGATTGCTTTCAGAGCTGTGTTCACAGAGAGGTGGCAGTGACTTGGCAAACACCAGAGGTTCCTCCTGACATCTCTTACACAGGCTCCAAGGGTCAGGCGTTTCAATAGTGGACCTCATTCATGTAGAGAATAGGATTCACTTGATTTACACCTGGGTACTGGGACCCAGGGAGTCCTGATAACTCGTCCAAGGTAACCAAAACTAAGAGGACACCTCAGAACTTGAACCCATTTGTTTTATCCCCAGAATCAATGCCACGCCCACTGAATCCCATTGTTCTCTCTTTTCTGTATTTTTGGTGAGTAAAGTCTTTTTTTCACGACTACTCAGAGTAGTCCAGGGGATGCTCGTTGTCCTACAGATCAGGCACAATTGTCTCAGATTCTGGCACTTATGCTGAGCAGCTGGAAGATCTGCCACACGGTCACCTTACTGACTGAGATTTGTTTTCTCAGGTAGGAAGTGGGCAAGTGGCTTTGTCTCATCCACTTAATAGTTCACTGTGAGGATTGAAGGACGGAAAAGAGCTGTGACAATTGGGAAGCGCTGCTCAAAGGTGAGCTGATGTCACTAACAGTTGCTCTGCCCAAAACCCTGCAGGTTGGTCAGGGTATTTCTTATCTTCATTCTGAAGAAGATAAAACCAAGGTCATGTGACTTCTCTAGTCACATAATTTACTTAAAGCTTAACAGCATAGGGCTCATCACATGGAGGCTGGTATATTCCACCCACCCCCGACTGCCACTGATGTGCACTAGCATCCTCATCTCAAACTTGGGCAGCACCTCCTCACCTAGCCCTGTATGCTCCCAGCTACCTAGAGTTCCTCCAAATTCTGAGCCAACTGTGGCTTGGGAACACCTGAGCTCAAATCACAAATTACTTTCTAACCTCTGTTTTCACAGAGGTTGATCCTCCATTCTGGGTCACGTACCCTGGGAGCAGAATGGCAGATTGGAGGATGGATCTCGGAGATCCCAATTGGCTCTGACCACAAGAGATCCTTTGCTTTTGAGCCCAGCTGGATGTCAGCTCCTAGGAAGCCCTCTGGATTGTCATGGAGAGTCCGAGCTGAGCCCAGATCCAGAGAATGTTCCTTGTCCCCCCAGGGATATTTCCACTACTTGATTGTAGACTTATGAGTCATTGAAAAGGAAGCAAGTACTATTGACTGACCACTCACTGAGCTCTTTCACCTTCACAACCTGGAAAAAGATGCCTAAAATTTGAGATTCAATTTCTTCCTCTTTAGTTAGGGGTAATAATGACTGATTCACCATGTTTGCTGAGCTGATGTAAGTAAGATACTATAGAACAACCCCTGACCCATAGCAGATGCTCAATAAATTTGTTCAATTCATTTTACTTCTGCCTTGCTTTAGTCTATTCTTGAGAGGGGTAGAGGACTAAAACTCCTGAGTAATTCCAACCTCTTCTACCTGAGTCTAACATCTCTCACAGGACATCTTCTACCAATCTCCAGTGCCCTTTTCTGGTCAGCTCTTTGTTATAAAGGACAAGAGACTCTAGCTTTCACCTCCCTATGACCATTATGTGAAGACACACTCAATTTAAATGCCCAAATTTGGTTGAATCAAGTTGGCCCTGGTTTGATTCCAGTAAGTCTTTTTTTCCTCCATCCAGCTCCTTGCAATTTTCCTGCATGCTTCAAGTGTGTTTTCAGAAGTGGCAAGGCCCCTGTCATCTTCCAGGTTCACCCTACAGGCTGCCTTTACCACCAGCAACTTTCCCAGAGAGCACCCAACCGGGATAGAGTTGTTCTCCAGAGGCTTTGCTGTGGCCTCGCCATTCTAGCTCTGGGCCAGAGGTGCTGTCCATATGTTGCTCATTATCCCAAAGATGCAGCAAGCAGATTCCTTACCTCCCATAACACAGCACAACCAAACCTAAGTTCATAAAGAGAATTTACTGGAAGCTCTGAGCTACCAGGAAGGAAAAACAACTAAAGGAATGTGTTGCTTTTGCTATTGCTTAATGTAAGTACACTTTGAATCCCAGGCCCAGATCAGTTAGCCTGTTTTGAGTCCTGACGGGTGAACCTGTAGGGACTTCAGGTCAGTCAATGTACAGGGGAGTGAAAAACCTTTGACTTGAGCACACTCCTCAGGACAACAGGCGCCCTGTTTGAATGGCCTGGAGATGCTCTGCAGCTCCTCTGTCCTTGAGGCCTGGAGACATTATCTTGTTATAATAACCTTGGGTACTAGTGGACCTGAGGAGCAAGCAAGTCATGTGATCTGCACATGCGCAAAGCCCACTGTGCTGTGTAACTCAGGGAACTTGATATGACCCTGGAATAGAGAACCAACTGGACTGGCTTTCCCACCAGAGCCACTTTTTGCTCTTCGCCATCCTGTGTGCTTGCCTCCTTATTAGCTCTCCCCTTAACCCTCATAACTGGACCCCAATTAACCTTTACAGCAGGCACCCTGAGCAGGGACCCTTCTGGATGTGTTGATGGGAGAAGGGGTTAGCTTACTGCCTGGAGCAGGCTTTGAAGCATGTCACTCATTGGCTGGTACTGAGCCCACTGGTAAGCTATGGGGAATTCCCTGTCTGACACTTAACGTCGTCATCAGGCTGAACTTTCTCATTTGCCTTGTAAGGCTAAACATACTGTAAGTAATGCTGATCTTGCGGCTTTGCTGTCTGAAATGGATTCTTGCTGTCCATGGTATCTGGAGGGTGGGTCCTTAAGACCCAAAGATTGGGAAGACATTGGTTAAAATTGCCTGAGGAGCCGAGGTCTCCTAGACCTGTGTCACATGCTTGATATTTGTGTTGAGATGCTATCTCAAAAAGAGCCTTGACAGAGCACAGACATCTCTGGTAGTCTCTAGGACTGAAGCTTTTCCTCAGCCCTCTCCTTGCATTCCTACCCCTCCCCTCACCAGATCAAAAATTTTATTGAATACCTCTTCATATCATTTCCTATGAATCCATGAAATCAAATTTGTCCAATTTCAAAATCAGAGGCTAGCGTGAATTCAGAATGTTCATCCAGGTTCTTCATTTACAGATGCTTTTAGCGAATGGAAGAAGTTGAAATTTGACTTGCCGGATGCTTGTTCTGTAATTATTCTAATAGTGCATTGACCCTTAGGCTTCTGCTTTTTCTTGATAGTTTCTACTCTAACATTTTCTCTTTCCTCCTAGTCAATGGTGCTCCCATCATAGCCAACAATTTCAGGAACTTCAAAGGAACAGGGTGAGCCTTATCTGGCTCAGAACTGCATCCTGTATTTATTTCTTGGTCAGGACTGATCTGATTAAGTGTCCTTGGGTTCAAAGTGGAACTCAAATTAAGACTAGGCCGTCCCAGGTCTGGAAATTTCACTTTAGTAACCTGCAGGTGGTGTTCCAAGATTCGCTCAGCATAGTTCTGGACTAGCTCACTTGTTTTATAAAGAAGGTAAACCAGAACCCTAGGATTTCTCTGGGATTTGGTATTTATTTATTTTTCTTATTTTTTTTTAAATGGCACATTATAATTGTACATAATAGTGAGATTCATTCATACATGCACATAGAGTCATTCAGTTTGTTTCATTCCCCATACCTTCCCTTTTCCTCCCTTCCTCCCTCCCTCATTCTTTTCCATTACTTTATTGGTCTCTGTTTTATTTTCACGAGGTCCCTTTTCTTTACTTTTCCTCACTAGTCTCTACATGAGAGAAAATATGGCCCCTGACTCTCTGAGACTGGCTTATCTCACTTAGCATGATATTCTCTCCTTCCATCAGTTTTCCTGGATTCAGCCTTTACACTGCTGCTGCCTCTTTGTCAGCTGTGATTACTGTGTGTGATGCTGTGATTACATATTTCCAGTCAATTTATCCTCCTCTTCAATCCCACTCTGCCATTTCCGTGCTGCATCTGTTGGCTCAATATCACCAGTGACAAATTCTCTTCTCTTGTCCAACAGGGGCTGTATATCACTGCACACTTTCAGGTCATGCACTTCTTCAGAGACCTTGACTTCTGTATCAGCATGTCTCACATGAAGTTGCTTCGATTCCTTACTCTTATGGCTTGGGGTAAAGTTTTGACCCAGCTGGAGGAGTGTGAGACATTGTCAAGTTATTCCTGTAAAGCTGTGAGGAATTGCAGGTTCTGCATTGCCTGATCCAAGAACTTTTCTGTGTTACTTGCATTTTGAGCAGCTTCCTGGGAATCCAAAGGAACCCCACCATGCTGCCTGTGCAGTGGTGGAGAACCTGTGTACATTTCTGAGTGGATTTTTATTGTTTACTGTGGGGTTTTGAGAGTTCTTTATATATTCTAGATATGAACCCATGGTCAGAATGAGCTCTGTAAACATTTTCTCCCACTTTGTAACTTGTGATTTTTATCTTCTTAAAAGGTCTTTCAGAGAGAAATTCTTTTAAATTTCAATGAAGCCCAATTTGTTTTTTAAAAATTTATAGATTGTGCTTTGATGTCACATCTAAGAACACTAAATACTATGTTCTAAAGATTTTTCTCCTATGTTTTTTTCTAAAAAAGTAATAGTTTTATGTTTAACTCGGTGGAATTGAGTGAATATTTACATAAGGTATACGAGTCCGGAGTTCTTTTATTTTTGTTTCCGGGTCTATGGATGCCCAACTGTGTCAATACCTTTGGTTGAGAGGACTCTCCTCCTCTATTGATTTGCTTTTGAACCTTTGTAAAAACTCAGTTGACCATGCTTGTTTGGATCTTTTCTGAGTTCTTTATTTTGTTCCATGGATCTTTGGGTGTATCTGCCAAAACCACAGAGTCTTGATTATTGTAAGTATATAGAAAGTGTTGAAATTGGGCGGGGGTGGTGGCACGTGTCTGTAATCCCAGCAGCTCCAGAGGCTGAGGCAGGAGGATCATGGGTTGAAAGCCAGCATCAGCAACTTAGAGAGACCCTGTCTCAAAATAAAATATAAAAAAACTACTGGGAATGTGACTTAGTGGTTAAGTGCCCCTGGGTTCAATCCCCAGTACCAAGAAACAAACAAAAAGAAAAGCGTTGAAATTGGGAAGAGCGAGCCTTCTTACTTTAGAATAAAATTATATCAGCTATTTCAGTTCCATTTTCTTTACATATGAATTTTACCTTTAATCTTTAAATTCAGTGTTTATATTTTTTATATGTATCTACAAAAATTCTCTCTGGAGTTTGATAGAAACTTTGTTAAATCCATAGATCAATTTCTGGAGAACTGACATCTTAAAAACGTGAAGTCTCATAACCTAAGAACATAAAATTTCTGGCCACCTAGTTAAGTCTTTGGATTCTTTCATTGTCCCACATGCACTTGCTAGTTTCACCCCTAAGTATTCTTTGGAACACTTGTAAATGTTATTGTTCAAAATCTTAGTTTTGATGTTGTGATTAGTAGTAGATGGGATACATTTGTTTTTGGTATATTGACTTTGTGACTTGTGACCTCACTTACTTCACTTGAGATTGTCTATGTTAGACCATCACGTCTCTTGCAAATAGAGACAGTTCTGTTTTTTCCATCTGATCTGCATGCTTTTCACTTCCTCTCCCCGCTCCCTTACTGCACTGGCTGGAACCTCAGGGCTGTGTCCAGAGCAGTGGTGAAAGGACATCCTGCCTTGTTCGCAGTGTTAAGGGGACGACATTCAGCCTTTTGCCATTAAGTATGATGCTAACGGTACATGTTATGTAGGTGTTCTTTACCTCGACTCTTGTATTTTTTGATAGTTTCTGTTTGTTTAAGTTTTGTTGTTTGTTTTCAGTTTTGTTTTTTTGTACAGGGAATTGAATCCAGGGGCACTTAAACACTGAACCACATCCCCGGACTTTTTTATATTTTATTTAGAGACAGGGTCTTGCTGAGTTGCTTGGGCCCTCACTAAGTTCCTTAGACTGACTTTGAACTTGCAATCCTCCTGCCTCAACCTCCCGGGCCACTGGGATTACAGGCATATGACACTGTGACTGGCTGGATAGCTCTTTTATCTTGGATTCCAGCGCTGAACTTTGACAAATGCTTTTTCTTCATTGATATGATTAAGTGGTTTTTTTGCTTCTTTAGCCCGCTACATAGATTACCTTGACTCATTTTTTAATACTGAATTAAGCTTGCATCTCTAAATAAATTAAGCCTCATTATATCATGGCATATAATTGTGTGTGTGTGTATGTGCGCGTGCGCTCACTCGGACGCACACTGGGAATTGAAACCAGGGATGTTTTAACACTGAGTTACATCACAGTTCTTTTTCTTTTTTTTTTTTCATGTTGAAACAGGGTCTCACTGAGTTGCTTAGGGCCTTGCTAATTTGCTGAGACTGGCTTTGAATTTGTGATCCTCCTGCCTCAGCCTCCCAAGTTGCTAGGATTACAGGCATGTGCCACCATGTCCAACTTATAACAATTTACATTGTTGACTTTTATTAGAAAATACTGTTAAGGGTATTTTTAATTAATTTTTTATTTGTTCTAATTAGTTGTACATGACAGTAGAATGCATTCATACATTTTGGTAAAACATACCTAAATGGAATGAAATTTCTCATTTCTCTGACTTTACATATTGTAGGATAACATCAGCCAAGCAGTCGTACGTGCATATGAGGTAACACTGTCTGCTCCACTCTCCATCCTTCCTACCCCCGTACCCATTTTGCATCATATTCACGAATGGTGTCAGTGTATGGGTTTGTCTTTTTCTGCTGTATGTGTCTGATTCTGTGCATAGGGAGGGTATTCCTTTTCTACTTTCTGGAAGTGATAATGATGGTCAGTGTTAATCCTTCCTCTAAATTCATTTCTTCTTCCCTCTCCTTTCTGTTTTACAAAATCACCTATCCCAGCCTCTCGGGGACAGGCAAGTTTCAGGGAGTGTGGCGTTGCTTCCTTGGATCCAAGGAGAATCAGTTCATTAACACAGAAAAAAATACCTATTTTTTACTTGAAAAAGAAGTATTATTATAAGGTGAGATTTTAGTCGTGTTGGTGGCAGCAGGAGTGGGGGGAAGTCAGTTTCTTCCCTGGGCCTCCGTTGTCCCATCTGTGTGGGAAAAGCAGGGGTTGGGCCTCCTCTCGTGAGCATCCACACAGCTGCCTGCACTCCGGATGGGTGGTGGCATGAACAGGTGCCGCGCTGGGAGGTGGTGTCTGCTCTGCTTCTCCAAAGTTTACATCAGATGTTCTGACCACTAACAATTATAATTGCAAAAATGAATCATTCACCTTTCAGAGTCTCACGTCACACCCAGGAGGCCTTCACTCACGTCCCTCCAGGTGTTGTGATGTTTTGTCTATATTATTGTGTCGGTCCGTTGGTTTTGAGGCATTCCTCTTCTTCCTTTTTAAAATAATAGCCTCTTCCCTCCAGCTTGCATTGACCATAATGTCTTAACAATTTGGCAAGAACTGGGGTGTCAGGGCAGGGCAGGGAGTGGAGCTGTGGCCACCCCAAGAGAAGCTTCCTTGCAGGCCCATGAGGTGCTACTCAGGTCCTCCTGGTGACAGGGGCCTCAAGTCCACTCCAGAGGCCTTGGTACCTGAGGTCTCTGGGCAGGGTCCACACTGGCAGAACGCAGAGCTAAGTCTGAATCTGTGTTGGCCTGTTCACACCCTCTGTCTTCCTGATCACCTGCTCCCCGCTCCACCAGTTTCCTTCAGGTGGCTGCTCTGGGATTTCCCGTCCACTGAGGCTTCAGCCTTGGGCTGAATCACACCTCTGTCTCTCCTGGGTCTTCAGCTTGCAGGTAGTAGATTGTGGGAACTTCTTGGCCTCCATAACGGTACAAGCCAATCCTTCCTGATGAATTTTCTCTCTCTCCCTCTTTCTGTGTGCACACACGTGTGCGCACACACGCGCACTCTCTATAATTTGTCATGTCTCTCTATAATCTATACTAAAATCCATGTACCCTCTCTGTCTACCCTATATGGGCTATTTCTCTGGAGGACCTGGGCTAATCCAGTCGTGTTGCTTGCAGCCAAGCTGCTCAGATGAATGCAGGGCATACTTTGACGCCAGAAGACCCAACGTACACTCCACCTGCTGCGCTATTTCCTGTGGATGCCCCCCACGTTAGGTTGCGCTCCAGTTCCTCCAGCCAGATATTTTCCAGGGTTGTTTCTGAATGACATTGGAAAGTGCACCTTGCTTTAGACTGTTCCCCTTCTCCCACCTCCACCACGAACTCTCTGGGTTGTAGATTATGTATTGCTGTCGTAGTGAAGTGCCTCATCCATGTCCCTCATCAACTTTGAGCTCGGTGCTGTGACATTTGGACAATGAGAGGAAATGAGCACACAAGTCAATCACCACATCCAAGTGGGAGGTCCAGATGCAATGGCGTGGCTGGGCTCAGCTTCTTCCCCTCATGTGCCCTTTGCAGTATTCTGTCCCAGGACCTGCCCCAGGTGTTGGCTACTCCTTTAACCTGCCTGGGGCACAGAACACAAACACAGGTGGACTGTGACCTCTGACCGACCCTCCCCCCCAACTTGACCTCTGCCCAAAGCCCAACCCCAGGGAGCCCAAAAGAATCTCAACTGACCCACACCCTCATGCTACATGAATCAGAAGTGATACCTGTTGGTTTCAGTCCTGGAGGTTTCAGGTTTGCTTGTTACCACAGCAAAAGCTGACTCAATAATCAGGGTGACAGGAGGGAGACACTGTGCTGACTTCACAGCAGCCCCTCCCCTGGCTGGGGATGGCTAGGCGAGAAGGGGTTTTGGCAACTTAGGGGACAATATTTCTCTTCCGGTTTCCATATTGCTGGGCCAACTGATAGTACACTGTTAGTTCGCAAGCTTTGGTTTTTGTTCAATGCCTGACAAGCAAACAATTGACTCTGAGCCGAGAAGAAAGAACTGAAACTGAAACCCTCAGAGCTCACAGTAGATGGATGTGCAGGTGGTCAACAGGTGTCCGACAGCTAATCTTGGCTTCAGAATGGCTATGGTAAGTGGCTCTTGATCTTTAAGGGAAATTCTACAGTGAGTGGACCGCCCACTGGAAAGAGTTCAGTTTGCTGGTCTCGGCCATGAGTACAGGCTTTGAACACACACACACACACACACACACACACACACACACGCTAATTATATATGAATACATATGCACATATATATTATTGATGTATTTTTTGGCACTAGGGATTGAACCCAGGGGCACTCCACCACTGAGCCACATCCCCAGCCCTATTTTGTATTTTATTTAGAGACAGGGTCTCTCTGAGTTGCTTAGGGCCTCGCGAAGTTGCTGAGGCTGGCTTAGAACTCCTGATCCTCCTGCCTCTGCCTCCGGAGTCCCTGGGATTATAGGCGTGCGCCACCGAGTGCAGCTGTGCTAGTTTTGACTTTGAAAGCTTGGATAATGATTCTGGCATTACATAAAAGTGAGTTTTCCATGGAAGACGATGAGTTCTTTTCAAGTGCACATCTTCCCTCTGTGTCCATGGGGCTTGGTTATAGGTCTTGGTTGGGAGGGGAGGCATGGAGACTGGCATGGGAAGGGAGACAGGTCCTTGCTCTAGAGGTGTGTATCTGGCCCTGGGGCCCTCTGCTCACTCTCAGTCCACATTCGGCCTTGATTCTGGGCTCCAGCTGGTGAGCTAATCCTTGCTTTTCCTCCTGCTGCTGGATGAGGGTTTGGATCCTTCCAAGTCGCAGGCAGCATCACCTCGGTCCCTCCTCCTCCTCGTACCTTCATGTTCTTTTCCTCCCAGTTCAAAGTGTTTCTTGCCTCACCTTTGTGGTCCATGAAGGAGGAGCCCTCAGGCTGAACTTCAGCTCCCCTGGGGAGGGGTCCACAGATGCCTGGAGGCCTGCCTAACTGTCTCTGGTTTTTCTCTTACAGCCTAAACCTGGAGATTTGATTGAGATTTTTCGGTTTGGCTATCAGCACTGGGTCGTCTATGTTGGAAACGGTGATGTGGTCCATCTGACCACCCCAAGTAAGTACAGTTGAAAATGCAATTTTCAGAATATCTGTGAATCACACAGTGAGAACCACTGAAAGACAGACGAGCAAGGAAAACTAGAGTGGGGAGGCCCATTCCAGGGGAATGCTAGATGTGGTTGTGCATGCATATGTCCCTTGGGGCATGGGCAGCAGATTCCCCAGGTCCTGCCAGAACAGGGAAAGTGGCCACTGGCTCCTTCATCGAAGTGGATTTTCTAATTATAGGATTAAATCTTTTGCAAACAGTGATAATTTGACTTTCCTTCCTTCCTAAAGGGATTTTTATCCCTTCTATTTCCTTCTCTTGTCTAGTTGCTGTGGCTAGAACTCCCAGTACACAATCAAGTAGAAGCAGTAAGAGCGACACCTTGACTTGCTCCAGATTTGAAAGGAAATGCTTTCAATTTTTCCCCATTCATTATGATACTGGCTTTGGTTTTGACACACTTGGCCTCTATCATTTGGGACAAGGCCCTTCTATTCCTATTCTCTCTGGTGTTTTTATCATAAATGGGTGCTGAATTTTGTCAAAAATTCTCTGAATCTATTGAGATGACTATGTGATTTTTGTCCTTAATTCTACTTATGTGGTGAAATAATTCGGTTGTTTGCATATGTTCAAACATCCTTGCATCTCGGGTGACACCATATTGATTATAGTACATAATCTTAATGTGTTTTTGAATGTGGCTTGCTCATATTTTATCAAGGATTTTTGCATCTACATCCTTTAGTGATATTGGCCTATAGTTTTCTTCCATTGATGTGTCCTTATCTGGTGTTGCTATGGGGTGATACTGGTTACATAGAGTGAATTTGGAAGTGTTCTACTCCTTTCTATTTCATGAAATAATTTGAGAAATATTGGCATTAGTTCTTCTTTAAAGGTCTGGTATTCAACTGAGAATCCATCTGATCCTGAGCTTTCCTATGTTGGAATACTTTTTATTACTATTGTTATTATTTTTTAATTTGTTCTGTTTAGTTGTAAATGACAATAGAAAGTATTTTGACATATCATACATACATGGAGTATAAATTCCCGTTCTTGTGGTTGCACATCTTGTGTATTTACACTGGTCATGTATTCATACATGCACACAGGAAAGTTATGTCTGATTCATTCATTCATTCATTTCCCATTTCCTTCCCCCCTCCTTTTCCCCCACTCCCTCTGTCCAATCTGGTGAACCTCCATTCCTTTCTCCCCTACTCTTCCTATTGTGAGTCAGCATCCACATTTCAGAGAGAACATTTGGCCTTTGGTTTTTTGGAATTGACTTATTTCACTTAGTATGGTAGTCTCCAGTTCCATTCATTTACCTGCAAATTCAATAATTTCATTCTTCTTTATGGTTGAGTAATAATCCATTGTGTATATATATCACATTTTCTTTATCCATTCATCTGTTAAGGGCCCCTAGGTTGGTTCCATTGCTTAGCTATTTGTGTCATTGCTTGTTTTAGGTCTGTTTAAGTTTTCTGTATCTTCTTCATTCAATTTTGACAGGGCATACTTATCTAGAAAAAACAAAAGGTAATTCTGATTGCCTTACCACTGAATATGACCTCACATTTTTCTCTTGAGGTTTTTCAAATTCTATCCTTTCTCTGTATGTTAAGCATTTTAATTAGAGGTTCTTTTTGGATTCTCTTTGCAGTTCTGAATGACTGCTCTACCTGCATGTCTGTCTGATTCCTAAGGTTTAGAACCATTTCTGCTATTATTTCAATGAATAATAACTTTCTTAATGCCATTGGCCTATGTCTCCAGGCCCTCTTCAGTTTCAGTGACTCTTCAATTTGTTCTCTGAATGTTGCCGAGTTCTCATCAATTCTGGTCATTCATAGTTGCTTCTTGTCTTTTCTTCAACACTGCCTGAATGTCCAAAGCAGGTCTTGCACACTCCACCACACATGACTGTGACCTTCCCAGGCTGAGTCCCTGAGTGTAATCAACCTGTTGTTCTGCTTCTTGAGCCTCTTCTGCTGGTCCCTCAAAGGGAAAGCAAGTTGTGGTCCTCTTTCTAGCTCTGCTCAAATCCCCCTGGGTACAATCTTCTCTGTGTCTGCCTCAGTCATGGTCTGCTAGCACACTCTGTGCCACACAGCAGGCTCTTGCCAGGACAGTAGGAATATTTGCTATGATCTCCCAGAATCCTTAGCAAGTTGCAGTGTGACCACCTCAAGATGGCTGCCTTCCTCTGACCTCCATTTGCAGGTTGAGAAATAGCATCTTTCAAACACCAGCTTGCTGTAAGACCTCTGGTCCAGCTAACTCCAGCCTGCTTTCTGTCCTATGGGTTCTTCTGTGTGGATTTGTCCATGGTGCTTGTCTCTGTGTTGACCCTCCCTTCTGCAGTGAAACAGTGCCACTGCTGCTTCCACCACCAGCTTGGCTCCAGCACTGTCCTCTTTCTTGTCCTGTGTTTAATGCACCTGAATTTCTGGGTGTCTAAGAGTTTCTGACGGTCTAGAACTCAATTTCAGTGAATTCCTTCTTTCACCCATCTTTCTGAAGAAGCAGTAGTCCCATGACTTGAATCTGGAGCCTTGTTGCACCTGGAATGTAGTCTTCCTCTAATCCAACTTGAGTCATGTTCATGATTTATTTAACACTTGTAAGAGATGCAGCTGGATGGCCAAGTTAAAAGGAGAAATCAAGGGCAGATGTGGGATATAGTCAGTGAAAGAAAAAATTCAGATGCTGGAATAAGATCGCCAAGTCCAATGCAGACCGGTTCATGTCCTCCAGACGAATGCCACCATACCCACGGCTATTCTGTGTTCATCAAACATTTGCATTGCACAGGACATCATTGTCTCACTCCCAGAACAATACATTGTCATCTTATCAGCTTGTCATGAGATATCACCTCCCTGAACAGTCATGAGAGTACCTGAATCCATGGTAAATAGTAAATCAACCCACTTAATGCAGATGACGCGGAGGGGCTGGAGGACAACACATGAGAGCAGGGACATGTGCCCCCTTCTGTGCCTAAGTTCCCAGGCTGTGGAGAGCTTTGAAAGGGGATTTTCTTAAGAGGGTTCTGAGTGCCAACATCAGACTCAAAGTGGAACTGGGAGCAGGAGACGAACATACCCAATCTTTATGCTCAGTAGCATAAGGAACCCACATTAGGATGGAGTTTGGACTCCATCACTTGAGAGCCCTTCCATGATCCTAGGTGCCCAGAACTGTACCAGGTCATGGGACAGAGGACACTGACATGAAGGATTTCCTAAGGTCAGAGCTCAGCACAGTGGAAGGAACCTGACCTCTAGGGCTTAGGATGAACAATTTCACATCCTGATTCTAGTACTTGTCATGGCACAGAAAAATTGATAAATCCTCTCTGGGCCTAAGAGTGATTGTTAAATGGAGATCACATTTTCCATTTAAAATAAAAAAGGAGATTCATTCCAGTAGTATACGAAAAAGAGCACAGCACCATATCTGAAAATGGTGACCACTAAAACCAGTTTTCTCTCCTTCTGAACACACAAGTGTACAAAGATGAACAAATAAATATTCATCATCATCACTTATAATAGTCAAATACCTAAATGACCAGTAATAGGGGACTGGATGTATAAATGATGGGCCTGCACATGGTGGAATCCTGTGGCCACCACGGACAATCAGGACGTCTGCTGACTTGAGAACATCCTCACGTCTCAGTAAGGGAAAGCAGGGTGCCTCACCCACATTGGTGAAGTGGCGAACCCAAAGCTCAACAGCAGATTCCTTCTGTCCTTCTTTCTTGTCTTGTCCTTGTCTGTGTCTCACCATCCTTTTCAGCTCCCAATGAGCATGTCTCTGATGGCAGGTAAGAACCCCAGAGGTGGCTCCTTCAGCCCCTTCTCTGTCCAGGGGGGCAGGGCAACAGTGAAAAGGGAACACCTGGAGGATGTGGCACGGGGCTGTTCCTACCAGGTCAACAACTACTTGGATGATATGTACAAGCCACAACCTGCAGAGAAAATCCTCAGTTATGCTGAGAAGTTGATTGGTAAGGAGATAAGGTACAACATTCTGGGCTGGAACTGTGAGCACTTTGTCACCCATCTGAGATACGGCAAGTCTCACAGTGAGCAGGTGAGACTCTGTGTGGTGATCTGTCTCCTTTGGGGAGTGGGGTGCTTGTGTGGGGCTGAGTGAACTGTGTACCCAGAGGGGAGAATCACCATGAGTGATGTAAACATGGTGTTTTTGAGACCTGGGTGTCAGAGTCGGGACTTCTGTTCTCAAACCCAGATCTTCTAATCCATAGAGGGTCTTTGGGGAGGTCGCTTTCCCCTCTCGGACTCAGTTTCTCATGTGCAGAGGAAGGATTGATGAAAGACCTCAGGGGCCTGGCCAGCTCTGATGTGGACTTCCTCACCTCTGAGAACTACCCTGGAAATAGCTCCTAAAGCCCTTGAACCCTCAGGAGAGTCAGGGGATACCCAGACACATAGCATTTTTGCTGAGCTCCCAAAGAGCAAGGGGTGCTCGGGGCTCATGGATCTATGCCAAGAGCTTGGGAACGTTTTTATGTAAAGTCTGTGTCCAGCTGCTATTCCTTACCACTCTGCAGCCCCCCAATTTTGTTGCCCTACGACACACTGCTAAGAAGTGGCAAAACTGCATTCAAACCCCAGCTGTTTTTAACTGGAGTGTATGCCAGTTATTCCTACAACACAGCACCTGCAGGACCCCAGGCGTGATTCATGGGGTGGAGGGGAGGCCTTCATATGATGGCTGTGATGGCAGATGGAGCAGGTTTGGGGAGGTAAACCAAGAGTTTTGTGTGGTGACAGGATGCTGGAAGTACCTGGTTAGATTTCTAGGTAGAGATGTGGAGAGGAGTCAGAGGTTAGAAGTGAGGTGGACTGGAGGTAGAAGTTTCCAGGCTGCACTTGTGAGCAGGGCACAATGCACTGCCTGTGGTTGTGGTTTCCTCCTCTCCCCTCAGCTTCTGCCTTGGTCTTCCCTCTGCAAGGGTGAAGCTCAGGTAGAACCCAGACAAGAAAACTGGCTCCAGTCTGACCCTGGACCTCTGATTCCAGGAAGCCAGGCACAAATGCTCTTGCTGCCCACCCCAAATCAGGAGCAAATGTCATGATCCAGAGAGGTGACTCCAAAGGATTCCATAGTCCCATCATCAGGATGAACCTGATAAGCCCAACACTAAGAAGTAGCCTTGATTCAGGAAATGGATCCCCAAATTGAGTCATCTGGGCTGACCAGAAGGAAATGAAGGAAGAGGAAGAAACCAGGTTCCCATCCCCTGGGAGACAGGACAGTGAATAGGGCCTCAGGAAGGCAGGACAATAATTGGGACCTCTAGGTCCTTGGGAGGGTAAAGGAGGGTGTTGAGTTTGCCCTCAACAAGAGCTGATTGCTTTTCAGGTGGAACTTCTCATAATGGGGACAGAGTAGCCCAATGTTATTTGGGATCCTCGGTGCAGCTGAAGAAGTTCATTTTTTTTCCTGAGGAGTAAACACCAAGAAACAGTGACAACTTGAAGCAACCACAGAAATCTTGTGCCAGAAAGTGGCTGTGGAGATTCCAGTACAAATGGACCTAACCACCCAGCAGCTCCTCTGTTGTCCTGATCCTCACGGTCTGCATGGCAGTTCTTAGCCCCTTCCCTTTCTCGCTAGCCCTCCCTCATGGCTACAGGAGATCCATAAATGTGTTTATCCATTTAGAAAGGCTCTATGTTTTTTGTGATGTCTGACCAGAAAGGAGGAAAGTAACTGACTAAGCACCTGTTGGGTGGTTCCAGGAACATCTAGCTCTGAATCATTGAAGAAATTTCTTGACCCTCAGAGCTGTCTTCCTTCATAAATCACATGGGGTAATGAGCTTCTTTGGTGGTGCATCCTACTCAACAGCTGGTTTGGGGAATTTTGGCAAAGGTGAAGGAGGCACAGTGGCCTGTGCCCATCCTGAAGATGTTGGAGAGATGTTGGCCCAACAGATTGCCCCCTTTTCCATCCACTTTTAGTCTTTCTCTCTGGGCAGAGAAAGGCTCTCTCCATAGGACATCATGCTCTGTCCCTGTGCACATTTCCCAACTGCCTGCAAAACAAAAAGGATTGAGACTGATTTCTCCTGAAACCTCCTCGGGTGAGTGTTGTGCTGAAAGAGGTGGTGACTGTCTTTACCTGTGACCACCAGATGTTTTTCTACTTAGCATACTGAGTGTTGGGGGTGAGTTTTTCTTGGAAACATTAAGGACTTGATAATCAGCATAAATGGAGACTAGAAATGACCACTCAGTGATGATTTTAGTGTTAGTATTGAAATGTGGGTTGGCTAAAATATTTTAGAGACCTTGTCATTTTTATTGCTGTGACAAATGCCTGAGGAAAATAACTTAGAAAAGATCTATTTTGGCTCATGGTTTCAGAGATCCAATCCATGGCCAGCTTACTCCATTGTTTTGACCTGAAGTGAGGCAGAATATAATGGCAGAGTAAATCTCTCAGCTGATGGAACAAAGAGAGAGAGAGCGCATGTGAGAGGGAGAGAGAGAGAGAGAGAGAGAGAGAGAGAGAGAGAGAGAAATTAGTGCACAGAGAGAGGATGTGGAAACATGAAAACCGTAAATACTCGTCCAGGTTATATCCCCAGTAACCTACTTTCTTCTACTAGGTTCCACATTCTACAGTTTCTACCACCTCCCAGAAATCCACTCAGATGTCAATGGATTAATTTTTTTATGAAGTCAGAGCCCCCATGATCAAATCACTTCCCCATAATTCCAACTCTGAATGTTAATGCATTGGAAACCAAGCCTTCAACTCTTGCCTTTTTTGGTAATACTTCATATTCAAATTATAAGATTCCTTCCCTTGCCCTGAAAGGCTCATAAACATCTAACAATGCATAGTGCATTCATTTCATTTCCAAGTGTCACCAAGACTTCAAAGGTTCCAACATTATTCAAAAGTCCAAGTCCAAAATCATCTATGAGACCAAAGATTCATAACTGTGATCCCCTAAGAAAAAATCAAAAAGTAATACACTTCCAACATAGAATGGTACTCTGCAGAGAAATAAGAGCCTAAAAAGAAGGGATGCTACCAAAGCAAGATTGTAACTCTACAGGGCAAACATTAAATCCCACAGCTCCATAACCAGCATTTGGGTAACACCATAGGAGATGTGAATTCCAAGAGACTTGACTTGTCTGCTGCAGCCCACATGGTCCCTGCCTTGGACTGACTCTGCCCACTGCCTGCAGATGTCCCACAATCCTGGCATATACAACATCCTGGGGTCTCTGTTGCAGCTTCAACTTCACTTCCACAGTCTCGCATGGATTCCTTTTCACCTGAGTTCACTGCTTAGCCTTCCAAACCTTCTTTTCAAACCTGGGTAGAAGCCTCCATTACTCTATAATTTTTCAGGCTTGCAAATCAGGCACCACATCAAAGGTGCCAAGATTTGCTGCCAGCAGGAGCAGTCGCTGGGCCCTCTTAGGTCATGACTGCAGAAACTTCTGAGTACCTGGATTGCTGATAATGGTGAAATGAATTCTGGGAAAACAACCTGCAAGGTAGCCCTATGGGAGCAGTGCACCATGCTCTCTTCCTACAGCAGTCTTTCAAATGAGTTTGTGCTTTTACACCTTTGAGCTGGGATAGGTAGGCTCTTGATGATTCCTGTGATGCCCTCAAGGCATCTTTTCTATTATTTGAGTGCAATGTACTTGACTTCTCTTTAATAGTGTTAATCTCTTCAGAAATCATACCTTCCTTGGCTATGATTTTTACATGCACTTTTCTGGCCAAACTGCAAATATCTCAAACATTTCTGCTTTTAACCACCAGATATACCCATGTCACAGCCTGAATGCTGTACTGCCTGGAAATTTCCTCTGCAAGATTAATTAGTCCATCACTTTTAAATGAAGTATCAGTAAGTCTCAGGACATGGACAAAATGTAAACAAATTTTGTGCCAGAATGTAACTCATGTGGCCTCTAGCTGAATATCCAGTAGATTCTTCATTCCCATCTGAAACCTGAGAGCACAGTCTTTATTATTTATTCCTATTGGCATTCAGGTCTTTTGAGATCACACCAAAATAGTCCATTAAGTATAGCTTTACAACATTCTAGGGTCTTTAGCCTGTATCGTCACACTTTTCCAAGCATCTCCTGCAAAGTAGTTCCAATGGCTTCTGAAGCATGGCCATGCACAAGGCACAGCAACAGACCTACTCCCAGTACCAACTTTATGCATTAATCAGCTTTTCATTGTGGTGACAAATAACTTAGAAAAAACAACTTAAAGGAAGAAAGATTCATTTTGGATCTTGGTTTCAGAGGTTTTCATCCATGAGCAGCTGACTTCATTGCTTTGGGCCTAAGCTGAGCCACAATATCATCACAGAAGGCATGGTGGAGGAAAGCTGCTCAGCTCATGGCGGCCAGGATGGAGAAAGAGAAGAAACTGGAAGGGGCAGAGAAAAGAAATACCCTTCTGGGGCATGCTCCCCATGACCTGCTTCCCTAAATTAGGTCCCACCTCCTGCAGCTTCCACTGCTTCCCAGTAGTCCATTCAGCCATCAATGAATTAATTCACTGATGAGGACAGAGTCCTCATGATCCAGTCTCTTTTCAAAAGCTCCACCTCTGAACATTGCCACATAGGTGCCAGCCCTCAATCCAGGAGGCTTCAGGGGACACTCTATGTCTAAACCATAATACTTTCCACCCCTGCAGGAACAGAATATGAGAGATGGCCCTGGACCCCATGTCTTAAGGGATGGCACCAACCATAATACCCTTCCAACACTAGTGCATGCAGTGAACTCTTCCACTTATAAGCTCAGTGGATAGTCAGGAGGAGAACAAAGTGCAGAAGAGGTTAACAGAAGTAACACAGGCACCAGGCATGGCCACACATGGCTATAATCCCAGTGGCTCAGGAGGCTTAAGTGGGAGGATTGCAATATTAAAGTTAGCCTCAGCAACTTAGCAAGGCCCTGAGTAACTCAGCAAGACCCTGTCTCTAAATTAAATATTAAAAAGGGCTGGGGATGTGGTTCAGTGATTAAGTGCCTGGGTTTAATCCTCAGTACCAAAAATAAAAAGAAGTAAAACAGTGAGTGGATCTGGGACAGAGGTTTTAAGGAGAGGGTATATGAAAGGAAGGTGGCAATTCAGTGACATTTGTTAGTAGGCAGTGAGAATTTAACTTTGCAAGTTACAGCAATGTTTTATGTTAAACTTGACAAACGTACTCATGTGCCTCTCTAATTTGTAATTACTCATACCATGAAGGAGTGGGGAAGGGAAAGCAAATAAAGCAGTCTTCAGGAAGACACACAAGGACAAAGTGGCCAAGGAGAAGACTTGGTGGCAGATAAAGTTTTAATGTCAAGGCCACTGCAAACAAGATTCAGCAAACTCAAGTTACCATTCTGCATTCCCCTTTGTCCTTAATTAACTACTGTGAAAATTGCAGTCAATCGACCACAGATATTTTAATGGTTTATCATTGGATGACATGCCTCCTTCACATGCTTCCCCCGGAACAAAAATGGAAAACCCAGAGTTCCCTTCCACATAAGGCACAGCACAAAATGGACCCCAATTACATATTCAAGGAGAAAATGAGTGTTTTCCTGGGGTTTGGCTTTTGCTCTCACATATCCATAGATGATAGGGATCAAGAACATTATCCCTTGGCAGTCAGGAAACTTGGGTTCCTTGAAGGTCAGGTTTCTGTATAGCAGCACTGAGAAACTATAGACACACGCCAGACCTCATCAAGGTCAGGCTGATTCCTGCGTAAGCAGAACTGACAGTGACACATCTTTTGCCTGGTACCTAAGCTCCCCGCAAAAAAAACAAAACAAAAATGAAAAAACAAAACAACAAATGCATGGTGACCTGGTTGAACCTAAGGGTGCAAGAAGAGCTGTGGACTCTAACTGCCTTACCCAGGACTGGGTGGGGGGCTAGCTTTCTTAACCATGGAGATGCATATAAACCTCCAGACAAGTGCCACTCTCTGGTTCCCCTCTCTTGGGACCTCTGCCCAAGAGATCTCCCTGCTTTGAGAGCTCCTCTTTCTTTCTTTCTATTACTCTAATAAATCCCGTTACTTTGCTCTCACCTTTGTGTCCACAGATTTCATGCTTTGAATTCACAAGACAAAGAACCCAACCCCATCTTCCTTGCTACATAGGCTTCTTTTTTCAATGACAATAGACTCCTGTGACATAATTATAAAAGTTGGGAATATAGGTTCCCTAACTCAGTCCCTAGTATTTTCCCTTCCCTTCCTTTCCTCCCACCCCCTATTCCCTTCCCTCTATTTTATTGATATATCTGCTATTTACTTATAGTTTTATTTTAATTAGTGTCTTGTGGATGTTCATGGTGGTGAGATTCACTGTGGTATATTCACATACGTACATGGGAAATTGAGGTCAGATTCATTCCACTGACTGTCCAGACTCTTCTCTTTCTTTCATTCCCCTTTGTCTACTCATCTGATCTTTCCTCTATTCTTTTTTTTAAACCCTCCACCATTTTGGATTAACTCCCCATATCAGCAAAAACATTGGACCTTTGATGTTTGTGGCTGGCCTATTTTACTTAGCATGACAGTCTCTAGTTCCATCCATTTACCTACCTAGGTTGTCATGTTGATAAGACCTGGACAACAGCACAGTTGAAATGCAGTGGTGAGTTGGGCAAACACCTTTAAAAATGAAGTCACAGAAATGACTTTGCTACACATGTTTTTGTTTGAAGAAAATTTTACTAACGGCAGCAGGCAGTCACCAATGGAAGAACAAATAAAACAGGTGGATTGGATAGTTAGGATGAGAACAAAAACAACTGTTTAACAGTAAAAAATGAACACACTTGAGGAACACCTGGGACAATGTGGTTCACATTACAGGAAGAAGCATAATGATGGAACAGGCAAACCTGTTTCTCTCAGAAGCATTGGGCATGCCCATGCTGTGCATTATGCTTCCTGTGAGCACCCGGGCCTCAGGCATTTCCTCTTCTCTTTATTGGCCTGATCACCAGCCTAGCATGAGCATAATCAGGAGCTTAACATGAGGGTGATAACAGCTACTGGCAATTTGTAATTAGTCAATGCCTGCTATATACGCTTGCTTGTTCTGCTTAAACTCAAGCCTGTGTCTTCAGAACCTGAGCTCCCAGCGTGGTGTTAGTGCCGTTGTACTCATCTTCCTTACACCCACAGGCTGCTCCTGTTCCACTTTACAACACAGGGTGGTTTATTTTGTAGAAAGAAAAGAAAAGGGTGGTAGGGGGCAAGAGTTGGATAGGAGAAGGTGGGCAACGTTTGCTCTTTCACCTGTCAAAACTCCTCTGCTAACAATTGACTGTTCACTATTAGGTGCTTTTACCATGGTCTTCAGAAGGATATCTTCAGCTAAGGTGAGCGACGCCTTTTCAACGTTTAAATTTGAGTTCCTAATAGTCTCAAGAAATCTGACCCAGGCTCCCTTGCCATCTGTCCTCCTGTAAGTCCAACTTTGTTATCATTCTTAGCACACTTTGCCAGCAATACTGAGGAGCAAGGAATCAAACTCCTGCTCTGAAGTAGGTCCACAAGGCAAACTGGACTTCTGCAGAACAGCAGCCAGTAAACCGGTCAGGCAGGCCAGCACTCCTGGGCAGGAGTCAGCCCCTGGCTCTGACAGTTGGAGATCAGGGTTACAATCCATGTCATTGGCTAATTACAAAACTGGGGTGGGCAAAGGGAAGGACTATAGTTAAAATGGTTGTAATTGAATCTTACATCCTAATTAAGGCTAAATTCTGTATTTTGAAAGTGGATATCAGACTTTCTATTTGTCACGACTCATTTCCCAGCATGGTCTTCACTGGCAGGCCATCTGTGATGTCCTCTACTCCTGACCTGCTGCACCCCGTATCTGCAGCTTTATGCTCTTATCTTGTGATTCAAATGGTTTGATCTCAAAGTCTATTCCTATGGTGGAAATAAAGTTGGTAAAAGGCAGCATGGGAAAAAGGATAAAGGACGCAGGACTTCCCCACTCTGAGTCCCCCGTGCGGAGCAGCTAGAAAAGCAGGTGGCAGGTCCTCATCTTCAGGAGGAGTGGCTCAGGCTTCACCTCCGCCCCCCCAGAGACGGATCCCTTTGTCCAAGGCCAACTCCTCACCCGGGTGCTCCTGGGCCTGAGGACCCAAGAATCTTGTGGAAAAGGAGGGTTGTGGGGACCCGAGTGACCCATGAATGGTCTGGGGATGAAATGGCATGTGTCCCCGCTCAGAGCTGCTCAACCGAGGCTCCTAAGGACCAGTGAGGGGGCTCCGCAGTGGAGGGAGCGTAGTGGCCTGAGCACAGCCTCTGGGAGCAGCTGCCAGTGCTAGGACACACCAGGACCACCCAGGGAAACCCCAGCTGAATACCCAGCTGCCCAGCCACCCTTCCTGGCCCTCTCATGCCAGCCTGTGAGGACTAGTGCCCTGCCACCCTGGTCCCATCTCTTCCTATGTCCTCAGGGGAACTGTATTACATCCTGGATGTGGAAGGGACAGACTAAATTAAAGCCACAGCAGCTGGGAAATCCCAGACCAAGGTGCAGCAGACCTGGGGTCTGGAGATGTTCTTCCTGCCGCACAGTTGGCCTCCTTCCCCTAGGTCTGTATGGCAGAGGGAGGGAAAGAGAGCTCTGGACTCTTCTTCTTAAAAGGACACTAACCCCATGACAGGGGATCTACCCTCACCACTTCCTGCAAACCTAGTGACCCCCTAGTGACACCACCTCCAAACACCTTCACATTGGGCCTTAGGGCATCAACATATGAACACAGGGTGGCAGGGGACACAAACATTGAGACCATGACGTTATTCTTTAATAGAATTCCCGCTCTGCAGCATTCCCCTCAGGAAACAGCTTCCTGTGCGTTGATTGAGCTCCACTAGGCCAAGTGCTGGTGATTACAGAGGAGCTCGCCCTGTAACCAAACTACTCTCACCAGCTTCCTCAAATCCCACAAGCTAAAGTCTTGGATTATTGCTTTTCCTGCTTGTCCTTGCTTCTGGACAGCACTGTCCCAATGAGTGTGGCAAGTCCTAAAACACCCAGGAAAGCTGATGCAACACCAACTACAATGACTGCATCAGTCACCTGTAACAGAAGACAAGGGGGCTGGGTCACATCAGGAGTCTGAGTAGAGGTAATTGTACAAAGAACCTGCAACTCAGGGGACCCCGTCCTCTTCACCCACATCACAGAGGGAATGACTCTTGGCATGGAGGGGGATCCCAGAGGTCAGGCCACCCAGGAAAGAGGGCAGGAGGTGTCTGGTGAGGAGGGAATGAGTGCAGACTTGCCATCCCACAGCAGGTGCCCAGCCCCTGTCAGCTGGGGAATGGTCTGGACCCAGGAAAGGGGACATAGGCTGGGGACACACCTGGTCACAGCGGGAAACTCCATAGCGCAGCTCATTCACAAAGTGCTCACAGTTGTCATGGGTCACTGAATAGGGGACTTCCCTCCCCACCATTTTCTCTGCTTGCTGGATGATTTTATTGCATGGCCGTGGTTCATACTTGTCATCATGCTTGTTATTGACCCGGTACTTGTCTCCTCCGGCCACCACGGACAGCAGCTCCTTCTTCACTATGGCTCTGTCAGCCACAATGGACATGATACTGCTCACACCAGCTCCTGCCACTTCACCTGTGGAAACAGTGCACTCAGGCCTGGGCAGGGCCACAGCGGCTCAGAGCTGCCCTGAGCCAGACAGCCTCACTGCCAAACTGGGAAAGGAAGTGGTTTTCAGGAAGGTTTGGCCTCCTCCCCTTGACAGCGTCTCCAACCAGCCCTCGTTCCCAGCTGGAGCAGCGCTGGAGAGCAGCATTACACCAGGCCTGGCTCAGGATGGCACAGTGACTTCCTGCCTCCTCCTGTACCTGGGAAATCTTATGTCATGGAACCTGACTTGGGCAGATCCCGGATTTTCTCTATCGTTAATTCCTTCCATATGATTCACATGGCAGATACTAAAGTCCAGTGTTGAATGATGCAGAACTAAAATTAGAGAGTGAACGTGATACCTTCAAATGTCCTAGTAAGATACTCACAGAAACCAGAGTTAAAGTCCATGGAAGCTCTGTGAGTAAACGGAGTGTCTCTGTGGTGGCTTTATATAGATGAGGAGACAGCATTGTGCACACTGGACAGACCAACATGCAGGGCTCGTCTGGGGAATGAATCAGTCGTATTTCATAGGGGTAGAGTTCTGGAAAATTCTATCAAATTTGTAACAGTGTTATGCTTTTACACTGGATGAAAGCACTGTTGTTCAAAATGACATTGTGCCAAGGGCAAATGCCAGGAATAGTCATGATATTCCTAGTACACTTGGTGGTGGGTAATGGAATCTAATTCTCTCTCTCTCTCTCTCTCTCTCATCTCTCTCCCAATCCCACTCTCTGTCCCTCATGTTGGATTATTCATTATTTGTGGTAATCAGATATACAAAGATTTCCAATCCAAAAGATCTGGGTGGTGTAGCCTGGGATATTTCTCACCCCCAAAAACAACAAATGAATTTGAAATGCCAAAGATTCCAACCTTGAGATCATTTTGCATAAAATTTTCCTCTGTTAGTGAACTTTTCAAGAGCTTCCAAAGCTGAGTAGGAAGAGAAACTCTGGATATCATTCTTTGGTTAGTGCACTCTTTCCTTAAATGAGAGTCTCTGAACTGGAAAAATCCCTGACCAATGTTTCTATAAGGCCTCAGGAAAGTTCTAGTGACACATTAAATTTTCTTCGAGGAAGGCAGCCTGACTTACACAGTTTAGCTTCAATATCCCATAACAAAAGAGTCCTCCATAGAGTAACTGCTCAATGGGAAGGACTGAAGCTCTAACTTGGAAAAAATGCTGCTTCTAAGACAATAAACCCAGAATCTTACAGAATCACTGGAATCTTACAGATCCTGGGGGATGGATCTGAGCACTTTGTATGACCAAAGAGACATAATCAGTGACACACATCCCAAATCAGTTGGTTGACTCTGGGCTCCTGGAGAGCTGGTTTGGAATGTTGTCTGGACACTTGGTGTTATCGTCCACCTAGTTGCATTAATAACATTCCCCACATGTGGTGCATTCTCAAGGGACAGGAAGTTTTTCAGCAGCCACATGCTCTTCCGATGATCTCTATGAGCACTAAGCCACCAAAACTGAATTCACTCAAACCAAGTGAAGGATGTGCTCAGTCCTGGATTGCCATCTACGAAGTCCCCAGAAGGAAAAACATCCAGGGACCCAGAGTAATCTTGGGGATTGTTAACAGAAATGGAAACAAGGCTAAAGATTGAATGTAGACTGAAAACCCAAGCCAGGCATGGTGTGGGGGCACCTGCCTAAAATCTCAGACACTGAGGAGGCTGAGGCAGGAGGATGCCAGTCTGAGGCAACAGAGCAACAGAGTGAGACCCTCCCTGCCTCAAAATAAAATTTTAGAAAGGACGGGGAGTGGAGCTCAGTGTTGGGGCACCCTGGGTTCAGTCCTCAGGGATTCAGCCAACAAGAACAAAGGACCTACGACATGCAGCCCTAACAGGAAACTGTAGGTTCCTGGTGGCCAGACTCAGGGAGAGTGCACTCCTTTCATGATGC
>JAJEJO010054093.1:63020-75748 GCA_020662805.1 Glaucomys volans
AAAATAACCACACCTGTGTGGGAGGGTGTGGGAAGGCAGGATGGAGGGACAGAGGCAGGGTGGCAGGCATCAAGGAGGGAGGGGCTCTGGGAACACGACACTCCCCACAATGAGGAAGAACATTGCAGAGCAGGGGAACATTTCCACCAGCCATGATGCCACCACACTACCTGGAACACGCCACCAGTGCCACATTCCCCACACACTGGAAAGCCAGGGAGCCTGCCTGGCCAGAAGTATGGAGAGAAACACTGCCCTCCCTCACCCCCAGGTCAGGGCACATTCATTCCAGCCCCACAAGAACCCCAACCCTCACTGCCTGGTGTGAAGGGGCTGCTGCTTTGAGGCACCAGGGTTTGTCCCACCCAAGCACCAAATAAGTTTTCCTCTTCTGACAGCCCTTATCCTTGTCACATCCTGCTGTCGTGGGAGACCCAAGAGGGCAGAGGGGCAGAGGCCAGAGGGAGCCCTGAGGTGAGTGGAGGACAGGCCCCTGGTGGACCTGGGAGCAGAGCCCAGGGAGGGGAGGGAGGGCGGGAGGGAGTGTTGGTCCGGAGGGGCATGTGGGTCTCAGTACCGGGTATGGGGTACCTGGGACAGGTGTGGAAGGTGGAGGAGGCCATGGGGGTCTGGAAGCAGGAGTGGGACTGCTCTGAGTTAAGTTAGTAGATGGAATTGGAAGAGGAAAGGAATCGGGGAGACTCCTGGTCTGTGTTGCCTGGACTTTGTGACTGGAGGTGGTGGCAGTGTGGGCTGGGGACTGAGGGGAGAGGAGTGGGCAGGTGGAGGTCGTAGGAGTGTTACCCTTTGTTACTGATGCCAAGTCCTGCTTCCTCAGGTGTTGAAGAATAACACCAGAGAAGCAGACCGAGGCCAGTGCAGAGTGGAAAATAAAAGTTTGATTAAAGAATAGTAAAAGCAGACTTCCCCCGGGTGGAAGAGGGGACCCAAAGGTGGAATCCATGTGGCGAGTAAACCTTGTCCTTTTCATGAGTTTTACTCTCCTGTTCCCTTCCCCCCTCATTTCCTTCCTCCCTGTCTAGGCCCAGTTTTTGCAGGTGAGATGCAAAAGCATCAAGGGGTCCACGGTAAAAGTCAGGATGAGAAGAAATAGGCTGGAGGGCCATTTGAGAAATGGGCGCTCTATAAGAGAAACAAGAAGTCATGAGTGCCAGGATAAGATCAATGCAACAGCAAATGCCACAGCATAGGAACACACCGATGAGTATGATGGTGACAATAGAGTCTAATAATGTTTTCCACCAGGAGGTACCAGAAAACCAGGAACTAAGAATTTGTCCCCATGATAAGTCTGGGGAGGACATGGCCTCTATCTGAGAGTGCAAATCTTTAAGGATGTCAGTCACATTGCCAGAGTTGTCAGGGATGTAAACACAGCATTCAGTTTTGATAATGGCACAAGTGCCACCTTGGGCTGCAGTGAGGACATCAAAGCCATTCGATTTTGTAGAATAGCTTTCCTCCTGAGTGTTACTTCTGTGTTCAACAGAGAAATACTTTCCTCAACGTCATGGAGAGCAGTTTGAGTGTAATTATGTAGGGTCTCCACGTGCCACATTACATCTTCTAATCCAATTTGTGGAATAAAGAACATTGAAGCTAGATGATCATACCAATGGAAAACAGACCATCCCCATCTATGTCTGAGTTTGGGGAGATTTGCTGGCTATTTTATATTTGGGGTCCATCTCCCTTGCATCTAGGGGTACCCAATAGTACATCTTCCTATCCAGCCTGGTGGAAGCCAGGGCTGTAAGTTCGTTCCACATATGCATTGGGTCCCATTGGGTGCTGGCCAGCTAATTTCAGGTCTAGAGAGCCAGTTAGTTCCAAACCAAGCATTGGCTTGTAAAATTACAATTTGCTGGCATAGTGACTCAGGGGTCCATCCTAATTCTCGAGTACTATTAGGCCATTTGTCATAAGTATATGATTACGTTGTTCCCAACAGATTGGGGCTTTCTGGTTTAGATGCCCAATGGTGGGTGTAAGCCATAAATATCTCCCAAACCTGATAATAACCATCTTTATATCTGTGACGTGTGAATGGTAATGGTGGAGAGTTAGAAGTGGATGGACCTGTGTGTGACTTAACAGTGGTAGAAGTTTGAATGTAGGTTTCCACTAAAGTGAAAACCTTTTTATGGCCTGGTTGTGATAGAGTTCCATTTATAGGCCATAAACTAACATTGGCATGAGTGGCAGTGTGTAAAGAGGGTTTTTATTCCTTCTGTTCTAATATTAAGGACTATAAATTCATCTAGTCACTTCCCTATAAAGGGGACACCCACCAAGGTAGTCCCGAGGTGCTGGAGGAAAGGGGTAATAGTTCACATATCCAGCAATTACCTTTCTGTAACCTAGTGGCATACTGTTGGGCCCAATTTAGAAAAGAGTTCATGTCAGTGGATCTGTCTACAATAATAAAGAAAGACAAGAAGAAAAGTTTATGTATCACCATTGTCTCTGCGGAAAAGATATTTTAGATCTTCTATTGGAGTGTAGGAATATCGTTCCTCAGTTCCTTGGGATGTTTCTTTGCAACTCAACTCAGGCTGGCAGGCTTTAATTCAAGAGAGGTGGATCCAGTTTTCTTGTCCCTGCACTTTTACTGCAGATAGCATAGATAAGATTACAGGAAAATGTCCTTTCCAAATAGGGTCTAAATTTGGAGAATTTGAAGGTATGGTTTTGATCATAACTAGATCTCCAGGCTCATATAGAGGTGGAGAAATAATTGGCTCAGATGTGGGATATTTACAGATTTCAGTTTGAAATTTGGCCAACTTTGTGATATGAGCCAATAAACCTGCAGTTTCTTGATCTTTAAGGATATCATTCCTTAGGAATGGCCTCCCACATAAGAGCTCAAATGGGTTGAGCCCTAATGTTTTTGGGGTGTTCCTGATTCTGAGTAGTGCCAGGGGAAGCATTTTAGACCATGGATAGTGGGTTTCTTGAGTGAGTTTTCTTAGATGTCTCTTTAGGATATCATTAGTCTTTTCTACCTTTCCTGAGGATTGAGGCCTCCATGCTCAATGGAGATGGTATTTTATGCCTAGGGCTTTGGACACTTACTCCCTGAGTGACAGCTGCCTTGAAAGCTGCTCCATTGTCACTTTGGAGGCTTTGGGGCAGCCCAAATTGAAGAATTATTTCCTGCAATAAAGCTTTGACTACTTCTCCTGCTTGTTCAGTTCAGGAAGGATAGGCCTCAGTCCACCCAATAAAGGTATCTACCACAAACAATAAATATTGGAATCCATTGCTCTTCGGCATGTGAGTAAAATCCAGTTGCCAGTCTTCTCCAGGGAATTATCCTGTTCTTTGTAATCCTGGGGGCTTTTTGCAGAATTAAGTGGGCTATTTCTTTGGTATATCTCACAGGCTTTGATTACTTGTTGGATTGTTTTTGATATGCTTCCCTTCAAATATCTGAGTTAATTTGAGAGAGTGTTCTCTTCTCCCAGATGGAAAGATTGATGGAGAGCATGTAAAATCTTCCATTGGGAACTAGCAGGTAAATAAAATTTGCTATTTTCCATTTGAATCCACCCAGAGGGTAGGAGATCACCTCCTTTAGGCCTGCTGCGTTTCCTCCTGGCTGTATTGAGGTCTTATCTCTGGGGGAGGGCCCATCCATACCAGAGGGGCTAAGGTTGTCATTTGTTGTAAAGTTCCCTTAGCAGCCTCTTTTGCCCTCCAGAAAGAAAGAGACAGAAAGATGCACCTCAAAGAGACATGAGGTGCATGGTGTGTGAAGAAGTTTACCTTGGTGTCGATCTCAGTGGGACCTCCAAATCTGTTACCCTTTGTCACTGGTGCGGAGTCCTGTTTCCTCAGGTGTTGAAGGATAATGCCAGAGAAGCAGAATGAGGCCAGTGCAGAGTGGAAAATAAAAGTTTGATTAAAGAAAAGTAAAAGCAGACTTCTCCCAAGTGGAAGAAGGGGACCCAAAGGCGGAATGCATGTGGCAAGTAAATCCTGTCCTTTTCATAAATTTTACTCTCCTGTTCCTTTCCACCCTCATTTCCTTCCTCCCTTTCTAGGCCCAGTTTTTGCAAGTGAGATGCAAAAGCAGAGAAGCAGGTGGGCAGGGGGAGGGCCAAAGAGATAACAAGTAATGTCCCAGTGGGTGTTAATTAGCAACTCCTTGCCTATAGTCCTCTATAAGGGCAGGTAAATCTGGTAATCAGTGGGCACCGGAGATCTCTGACATTCCATTCTCAAGGGCAGCCTCCAACTTCCAGATGCAGGTGGTTTTCATGTCCTCCATTTGCTCGATTTGACCCGATTTTTTATTTCTACACTAACTGCCTATCCAATTCTGGCTTCGGGAGGACCCCTCTTTGGTACCGGGGAGCCTGGCATGAGGGGTGGGGAGGAGATCTCATCATCAGATCAGGCAGGAAGAGGGAGGAGGAAGAGAGAAAGTAGTGATCCTGATGCTGCGGAGTCCTGGGGGGAAAGGCGAGAGTGAGGGGAGGGGTGGGAACCAGGAGCAGAGCAGCCTGGGTGAGTCATGAGGGCTGTGGGCGGAGGATGATCCCGCTCAAGGTGGGATGGAGGGACAGAGCCATCCTGGCAGGCATCAGGGAGGGAGGCCCTGAGGACATGACACTCCCCACAATGAGGAAGAACATCCCAGAGCAGGGAAACATTTCCACCAGCTAGGATGCCACCACACTACCTGGAAAAGGCCACCAGGGCCACATTCCCCACACACTGGAAAGCCAGGGAGCCTGTGAGTTCAGAAGCATGGAACACTCCTCCCTCACTCCCAGTTAAGAGCACACCAACACAGACAAGTCTAACATGGAGAACAATTCCAGCCCCACAGGAACCCCAACCCTCACTACCTGGTATGATGGGGCTGCTTCGTGGATGCACCAGGGTTCTTCCCACCCAAGCCCCAAAATAGGGTCCCTCCTCTGATGTCCCTTATCAATGTCACATCCTGCTTTCATGGGAGACCCAAGAGGGCAGAGGGGCAGAGGTCAGAGGGAGCACTGAGGTGAGTGGAGTACAGGTCCCTTGTGGACCTGGGGGCAGAGCTCAGGGAGGGTAGGGAGGGAGGGAGTGTTGGTCAGGAAGGGCAAGTGGGTGTCAGGAGCAGGTATGGGGTACCTGAGTCAGGAGGTGGGGAAGTTGGTAGGGGGCCAGAGGGGTCTGGATGTGTTGTATCCAAAGAAAATAAAATCACCCAAGCAAATCACGTAAAACCAAAAGAAGCCCTTATTTTAGCTGGCCAGCAACGACCTCCCTTACGCCTAAAAGCGGGGTGCCAGTAAATCACGCGTTAATCTGTTGTTGCCAACTTTTATAGGGCTCGGGAAGGGATTAGGGCGTGGCTATAGGGCGAGGGAGGGATTAGGATTGGGCTATAGGGAGGGGGATTAGGGTGGGTCTGACTCTCTCCTGATCTCACTGGAGAATCATTTTGGGAAGTATAACATTCCCCACTGGTCTTATCCACATTAACAAATCCTTGTTTAGGAAACTAGTGGTTTTTCAGTTTCCAACTTCCCAGACTCTGATGGGTTCCATTCCTCAATTTGACCAGATTTCTTATTTTACACTAACTGCCTTTCCTCAATTAGGAACTTCTCTGTTGTAAGGGGAGGGGGCGCCGACCTCTCTTGCTGCTTTGAACTGGAGGGGGGGGGGAGTCTGGGGAAGCAGTTTGAAGTTCCTTTTAGAAATCTCGTCAATGAGGAGCAGAAGTCTGCTTGGGAAGAGCAGGTTGTAAAGCCATCTGGGGTGGGTGCTTCTATGAGAGAGAAACAAAATGACATAAATACAAAATGAGATTAATACAGAAAATCATGACATAGTAGAAGTCAGTCTCTCACCAGGTGGAAGAACTGAGAAGTTGCTCCCACAGCAAGGCCTCCCAAAGGATGGAGAGGTTGAGACCTTTATTTGGGAACTTGGGTTATCAGGTACATTTGCCTAAGAATCTCTCTTTTGGATCTCTCCAGTCCTATTCTAGGGGTAACACAAGTACATCTTAAGTTACATTAAACTATTGTTTCTTTTAAATGCCCAAGAATGTCTATGGTTTGGTTTGGTTTTAACTGTTTTGCTAGGTGTTTAAGATCAAGCTGGTCAAATTGACCTGTTCCTGTCTCTTAAGAGTCAGCTGAGCTCCCACAGGGTCACTCGTGGGGAATTTGAGAGTCCTGTGCTTGGGTGGTGGCAGTTCCTGCATTTCAGCAGCTCCTTCATTCCAGCAGCCTCTCCATTCTGGGGTGGGCAGCAGCGCTCCTCCTGGATTCCACCAGCTCTAAGGCAGTGGCTTCTGCCTTGTGGACAGCTGACAGCTCTTTGCTTCCATTCATGACAAAGGGAGGCTGGTCCCTGCTCACTCCCATCAGCCCCAGGAGGACAGGAGCTGAGCCTTTCTGGCCCACTGTTGCACCTCCTTGTTCTCAGCAATCTTTGCTGCATCTCCAACTCTGGGGGACAAGCCTGAAATGCACGGGTTATTGAGAAGCTTCCACTCAGACTGGGTTCTATCCTGGATGGCTCCAAGCTCTGGTGGCGGTGGCATCTGGGCCCCAGTGGCTCTTTTGCTCTGGCTATGGCAGTTCCCGCAACCTGGAGGCCAATGGCAGTCAGTGTTTCCTCGGTTCTGGACACAGCAATGCCTTCTGTGCAACACAGAAACCAGGCGGTGTCTTTTGCCCACCGTCTGCATGGATGAAAACTCTGAGTTCTGGCAGGAGCGAAGGCAGCAGTGTCGACCCCGAGTTGCAAAGTTAGAGAAGCTCTCTCATTGCCTGGATGCAGGCTGACTCTGAGGGCAAGAACCAAAACTGGTTTTCTTGACCCCATTGTTTTAATCTCAATCCTTAAATTTGATCTTAAATATCCAGCAAGCCAGTTTCACCAGTTAGTATTTCGTCTATTTCATAGGTGATGGCCTAGTATTAGTCTTCAAAACATTAATTAGGTACGAGGAACAGAGCTCACAAGGAAAAATACAAAATAGAATTAACAATCTAATTTGCATAATAATCCTAAATCCTGCCTCAGTTACTTATTATAATTCCTATTTGATATCACAGTAATTGTACAACAAAATACAATTTTTTGTATATAACTTTAAATGAGCTGAAAGCTAACTTATTTTGGAAACATACTGACTTATAGCAGGGTGGGAGGCAGACCCTTATTTCAGGTAAGGCCTTTTACAATCTTAGGCAGAGTGTTCCAGGTTTGAAGTTATTTTTGCCCCCTCTTAGGACATCATTTTACACAGTTTGCATGTATTGTTTCCTGAATCTATGTGAATAGTTGTTAACACAATATATTGCCTTTAAAACAAATCAAGGAAAAGGCTGAGAGCTTTTAACTTTCCTTTTGTGTTGCAAAGTGACCAAATATTTTATGTTTCATGATATTAACCTTTAAACAAATCAGGCTTTCACTAACTTTAAATACATTTGCATTTAAAAAGTAACAAATTTACATATATCCTATTGATACCAGGTTCCATTACAGAATATTAAATGATAATAATTAAGTCCCCAATAAAATTTGCCATTCCCACAAGCCTGAAACTACCAACACAGACAAGTCTAACCTGGAGAACAGCAGCCCGATAAATTCCCTCCTCTAAAGACCTGCATACCCCGAGGACATGGGCACATGAATATACAAAGAGCAACCAAACCTAGTTTTTTAAGAAAAAACCCTAGATTCTGCAACATAGCACAAAACCCCACCAGTTATTTAACCACAATAAAGAATAAAACTTAAAGAAATCTTTGTCATTTTAGCCCATTAACATTTGATCTTAGGGGAAAATTTTAAAAAGTTTCTAATTGATGATCTCACATACATATAGCTACCTACTTACACAAAAACTTGTTGGAATTTATCCTTTACCTACACAGATTTTCTTACCCAGAAATATTTTCCCTTTCTTTTTGCTGAATATATTTTCATACCTAGAACTTTCCACATTCCCTTTCCCATCTGTTGAGTCCTTCCTTGTTTGTATTCTGAAACAACTCGTATGAAATTTCTGAATTTAGATAAATAATTAGGATTTCACTCTTAGTAACCTTGCTCTCAGGGATGATATGAAACAATTCCAAATCGCTTTATTTACCAATCCATGTAAGCACCAATAATGCTAAAGCATGTCACCCCATGGAATTTAAGGTGTAATACATTAACTCTAATTAACTTATTTTACTGTAATAACCAAGATCAGACAAGTATTCTGAATAGTATTTGCCATCTCTTTCCTATGGAAAAGTCCTAAAAAAAAATTGATATTACACATTTTATAGACATCAACATTTTTAAATTGACCACCTAGAGATTTGTGAGGTTAGATATATTTCACCTTCATTTATTTACCGAATTTAAATTGAACCTTTTTAATCATGTGAATCAAATATACATGGATCCATTTTTTCTTTTAGCACTATGTTAATCTCTAATATCATGTACATGAATTTTGGACACAATATACACTTAAACAAAGGCCTTGTAGGTTTCTATCTCCATTGCAATGTAAAAAGATGTTCAAAAATCTAAGTTGAATAAAAAATAGGACTGACCAAAAGTTATGAGCTCAACAGTACTCGGCAGGCGATTAGTTATTCTCAAATAAAACACTGTTGTTCTTTTTCCTTGGATTGGAAATTGGTCTCCTACTGGGCTTTTTGCTTCCTCTATTGTCATTTTAATATAAGTTCAACTTGAGATTTGGTTCCAGCAGAAACTTGATATCTCAGGCACTTTAACCATTTTTATCATGAATGCTTAAGAGCTCTGTAATGGGCTTTTGTTATTCCTCCTGGGTGGAGGCACATGTCATTTACATATTGTAAAACAATTCTCTGTGCAGTGCTGTAACACTGGGGGGTGGGTTGGACCTGATTTCTTCTCTCCCTCTGGAAGGCGAGAGGGCCGGTGCCCCTGAGCCATCTTCTCTCTCCCTCAGCCCCTGGCTTTTGGAAATGGCTTTTGGCAGTGTTACCTGAGTCTCCAGGGATTGGTATCAGCGTGAGCTTCATTTAAGTCAGGTCTGGCCTTTGCCATCAAACCGGTGCAGCCTCTCCTAGTTCCTGAACTAACTGAAAGGCAATGCTTAAGCCAAAATCCAAATTTGAATGGAAGGCACCCGGTCTTGATGGTTTGGCTGTCTAATGCCCTGAGGGCACCAATCAATCTTGAAAGTGGGCCATATTGAGTCACAAAACTTTCTTAAGTTACATCCATTAACAAAAGCTCCGTAGTCAGGGCACATTCTTGGAAGTCCTGAAAAGTATCTAAAAAGCAAGTTAGAACAGTGGGGCACGTGGTTGACTGATTCTGTCCCATAGCAGACTGTTCTGGAGAGAGATGCTACATAGAAAGCAAAGCCACAACACAGAAAAAACAAATGGCCATGAACCAGACTAACAAGACAAATAGAGACAGACAGACAATGATCGGAATAGGCCCCACAGGGAGGCCTATTAGATTAGGCCACAGAGGAGGCCTACCAGATTAGGCCCCACGGGGAGGCCTATTGGACCGGGGCCCACAGGGAGGCCAAGCACACCGGTCCCGGACGGTGGCTACTGTCAGCCACCCACGCAGCCCAGACCAGACTAACAAAACAAATACAGACAGACAGACATGGGCCGACCAGATTAGGCCCCATGCGGCCTAGCAGACTATGCCCACGAGGGGACCACCAGACTGGACCCCAAGGGGGGACCCACCAGATTGAACCCACGACGGGGTTCACCAGACTAGGCCTCATGAAGAGGCCTACCAGGAGCCAGGAGCGACATCTGACCCTGACCTGGGACTGGTGTAAGCAACTGTGTCCAGCCTATCCACGGCCCCCAGATACAGATAGCTGACTCACGAAAACAGGATACCAGGTAGCTTCATCCAGAAGGGTGCCCTGAAGATGGTTTGGGGTCCCCCCAAGAGTGAGGAGGAGAGGAAGGATTGATCCTGATGCTGAGGGACCCTGGGGGGAAAGCTGAGAATGAGGGGAGGAGTGGGAACCAGGAGCAGAGTGGCCTGGGTGACTCCTGAGGGCTGTGGGCAGAGGAGGACCCCACTCAGCCTCTGCACACAGGAATCTCGAGCACATCACCCCACCTCTCCGAGCCCCAGTCCCTGTACCTCCCCAAGGAGAGAGTGCACCCCTCTTCCTCCAGTTGCAGTGTGGATGGCTCATGGAGGGAGAGCCCCTGAATCAGGTGCTGCATCTCTGTGGACAAGGGTGTGACTCCTCAATTTCCTGGCCATGGCTGACCTCCTGGTGGGTGACATGAGATTCTTTCAGTGTGCATGTGTCAAGGCATCAGCTACTAGAGAAGGGCATCCTGAGGCCACCCAGAGTCCCTGGTTCATAGGAAGACATCACCCAGAGTCACACTCACAGCCAATGTTCATGAGAGCAAAGGACCCAAAGGAAGATGGGCAGGAGGAAAGGCCGTGGGGAGATGTCCTGAGGACACCAGGCGGTGTTGTACCTCACAAAAATAAGATCATCCAAGCTGATCATGTATAGTCAAAAGAAGCCTTTATTTTTTAAGCTGGCCAGTTTCTCTAAGCTGGCCAGCGACGATCACCCTTATGCCTAAAAGCAGGGTGCCCAGTGATCGAGCATTAGTTCTTTGTCGCCAGCATTTAAGGGGCATGGGAAGGGATTAGGGTGGGTCTATAGGGAGGGGAGGGATTCTACAGGAATGGAAAGGAATTTGGGTGGGCTACAGGAAGGGAAAAGAATTTGGGTGGGTAGAGAAGGAAGGAATTAGGATGGGTCTACAGGGAGGAAAGGGATTAGGGTGGTGCTGACTCTCCCAATGGCCCTGGAGTATCTCCCTGGGGAGCTCAACATTTTAATCTATTGCTATAACAGCGGGAGCATCCAAGAGCCTCTCCCTGGGTTCACACAGGACCACTCTATTCCTTTATCAGAGAGTTGTGACATCACATGGCCAGTGTTGTCCACCTGAGAGGATCCCGAGTGTGCAAGCCCAGGGTCTCAGTCCAGGGAGGGTCAGGTAGCTGCTCTCTGCCTGGCATGCGCTGAAGCTCTAGATCCCAGAAGGCAGGCAGCGGTCAGCGCAGTGAGTCATCCTGGTCACCAGGGCAAAGTTTATACTAGGCAGGCAACTGTGCACCTGCCAAGATCCCAAACACCAATATTGAGAGCAGGTCTTCAGCTCTCTCTGATCTGGAATGTTAAATCATTGTCTGTAAGGCGTAACAACCACATGTGCATAGACATCCGCAGCTTCAAACTTGTGGAGTTAAAAAAAAAATCTGAAAAATGAAACAGGCAGTAAACAATTGCAGTTGGAGACTTGACTTCCTCTCACATGAGTGACAGAGCCTATCAACAAAAACCAACCAGGATGCAGGAAAACTGAACAACACTACCAAGTAATCAGACCTAATTGATATCACTGAAGACTTCACCCAAAACAGCAGAACACACACTCCTTTCAAAGGTCCAAGAAATTCACAATGTGGTCATTGCTCTAGATGGTGAAAAAAAAAATAAATGCTACAAATTAAAAATATTGAATCATCCAACATATACTTCCTCAACAAAATAGGATTAAACAGGATCTCAATAATAGAAGAATTGTCTCTAATTCTTGCAACTGAACACCACACGTCTAAATAACACAAGTGTCAAATAGGAATTCTCCATGGACACTAAAACATATCTTAAATGACCAAAAATTGCAATACAAACTTTCGACATGTGTGAGTTAGCGCTCATGCAGCATTGAGAAGGAACTTTACAGAACCAAGTGCAGGTTTTAGAAGAGAAGAAAATTGAAAGTCAGTTACTGAGTTTGCAACTGCAGAAAAGAGAAGAGAGTTAATAAGTCCAAAACCTAGTCAGAAGGAAGGAACAATGAAGGTAAGAGCAGCCATCCAGAAAATGAGCAGCAGAAAACAGCAGAGCAAATCAGTCAGGCCACAAGCTGGTTCTTCTCAAAGAGCAAAGGATGAAACCTCGAGAGACTGACAGAGGCCCAAGGGAAAATGACACAGATCACCAATACTGAGAGTGAAAGAGGGGCTTTCAGAAAAGGCTGGCAGGTACTAAAATGACAATAAAAGACACCACAATAACATGTCACACCTGGGATTAAGTGGACTCCTTTCTGAAAAATCACAAATGACCAAAATGCATCTGGATGAAGGAGCCTCTCTGAATAGCTCTGCAAGGACTGAGTGGGCTGCACTTTTAGTTCATAACCTCTCAGGAAGAAAGGTCCAGGGTTAGGGGGCTGCCTGGCAAAGCAGGAGGAAACAGTCCCATTCATGAACCTTTCTCAGGAAACAGAGAAGGGGACACTTCATCTCCTCCATTTACAGGAATGTCCCAATCTGGCCCCTGAGGACTAAGAATCAACCAGAGACCAACATCGCTCATGAACACAGAAGTAACAATCCTCAAAGAACATCAGCTCTTTTCAAATGAGCACTGCCCCATGGCCCCCTGGACTGGATCCCAGGAATGCAAGGCTGACTCCATCTCTGAGAGTCAAATATGCCATTGCCACATTAACAGCACAAGGAACAAAAGTGACCTGGTCCTATCAACTGATGCAGGAAAGACTTTGGCAAAATCAACATTCACTCAGGATTTTTTAAAAATCTGAGCACCAAGGGAAAAAATATATGAGAATAAGTAGAAGGAGTCCTGAAGAGGAGTGGAA
>JAJEJO010054097.1:0-41348 GCA_020662805.1 Glaucomys volans
CAGGAGCAAGGGGACAAGCCATAACAGTTCCAGGCTGCCCAGGGCCCTGCCCACTCCACCAAGATCCAGGCACCTTTCAGCAGTTTCCAGCCTGGATGGTGGAAGAGGGAAAGGACTTGTCCAGCAGTCACCTCACCCCAGAATGGACTGTTAAAAAACCTGTGCCGGAGGGTCTTCACAGCTGCAGCTGTTTCCCAGGTCATCTTTCCCTGAGGCAAGCTCAGTGGGAGACACAGTCCACGACTGTCCAACAGAAAAAGTCCCTCACACCCGAGCAGAGCCACCAGGGAGCAAGTGTGTTCCCCCAGCAACAAGGCGACTCCTGCAGCAGAAGTCCTATAGGAAAGAGCCAGACTTTGATTCCTGAGGTGCCCTGGGAGCCATCTGCTTCCTGCAGGTCACCCAGCCTCTGTGGACCCACGTCTGCCTGTGTGGCCCTAGGCTGGCAGCAGCCCTGGCGGAGGTGGGGCTGCAGGAATTCCATGGGCCCAGGATCCCAGTGGGGCTCAGAGATGCCGGCTTCCTGTAGGTCCAAGTGCCCCTCTCTGGGGACAGGGAAAGGTGGTCCCTAGAAGGTGAGAGCAGGGTGGGACCTGGGGAGTAGGCCAAAGGAGTAGGGGAGGTACTGGGAGCTGTTCTCCGGATGGAGCAGGGGCAGTGGCAGCCCCGAGTTCCTGTTCAGGAGGGTCCTGGAAGAGATGCCCAGGTGAGGGAGCTCAGGGAGGCAGCGGGCTCTGCTGTGTGGCTGTCTATTAGGGTCAACAAAAGCAGCTGTTCCCAAAGGTGGTTGAATTGGTATTGCCGGGCTGCCATAACACAGTGCCCAAGCTGGGTGCCTAAAACAGTAGGTATTAGTTGTCTCACAGCCCTAGAGGGCCGAAACCTTCCTCGCCTCTTTCCTGCTTCTGGTGGTGGCTGGCAGTCCCCCATGTCTCTAGGCTGGCAGCTGCAGTGCTCCAACCTTCAGTCCTCACCTGTGGGTCTCCACATCACCTTCTCCCCGAGTGTCTGGGTCCCCACTGACCCTTCTCTTCAGGACACCTGTGCTATTGGATTATACCCACCTCAGTGACTTCAGTGTGCTTAAAGCTGCAAAGACACTAGATGTCCAAATCAGGGGGCATTTTGACGTGGTAAGGCTTCCATGTATCTTTCGGGGAGGAGGAAGCAATTCCACCATAACGGAGCTCTTAGATCTTTATATCAGCTTGAGAAAAAGTGTCAGTTGTCCAGATGGAGCAATAGTATTTGGGTGATGATATCAGTGCAGGTCAGGTAGAGAATCAAGCACCTGCAAGGCCCCTTTGGTGTTGCCACTGGTGAGAGACGGGACTCAGGCAGCTGCTCCAGGAGGAGGAGGGCTCTGCCCTCAGAGGTTGGAACCACTGCCACGTAATGGGGCAGGGACCATTGTGTGGCAGGCATGGTGCTAGTCCCATCAGTCAGCTCCTCCTCGTGACTCCATGAGGTCGGGGTCATCCCATTCCCCGCAGAGTAAAGTGAGGCAGAGACAGGTTGAATCTTGCTCAAATTCACCCAGCTGTCAAGGAGAGGCGCTTGGATCCCAAGCAAGCTCATTCCACAGCCACTGGGTGTAGCCACTAGGCGACATGGTCTTGGGAGAGGGAATCACTAGGTATCCGGCATTGTCCCAGCATTCAGATTCACAGGCCTGTGGATTGAATCCAGTGACAAACCAGAAGACCACCTGAAATGGCAGCCCAGCCCTTTCCCAGCGCAAACAATAGGATCAAACGCCCCCCACAGCACTGGAGTTGGGGGACAGAGTTAATCGGAGGTGAATTCCATCTGAAGTTGAAGCCCAGCACCAATCTACTCCACCTGGGAACAATCTGCCCGCTCTGCCCTTGCCCTGACCTTCAGAGGAAAGTACTCGTACTCTCTGTGAATGAAACAAGCAAACGAAAGCAAAACTGTATTTTAGTCCCTACTTTAAAAAAACAAATGGTATTTAGAAAAAAGTCAAATATTTTGATGTAGATGAATAAGAAGATATGCAGTGGCATGCTGCAACCATCTTGTTCACAAAAGCCGGTCAAGCCCACCTTCTCCTGCCTGCTGTCTTGCTGCATTATGTTGGGAGCTGACACTCAGCTGTGGAGGGAGTAATTCCACAATGAAAACTGAAAAATGCTACAAATCAGGGCTGCTGCCGCTGTTGCCACTGCCACTTCCTCCTCTTGTTCTTGTTTTCTTCAGAGAACTGATTGTTAAACATTTACAACATACACTGGCAATGTGACCCGTCATTAAGAGAAAACAGTCCCTAGAAGCAGACCCACAGATGACGTGGTTATTAGACTATATAAAAATAACTGTTCAAAATATTTAAAGTAACTACTACAGATACCTTACGGAACATGTGGGCATAAAGAGTTTAGGAATGGCATATTTCAGAAGAGAGTAATTCTAAAATAAAAAGAGGAAATAATAGAAGTGAAAAATTATCTGAAACAGCTAATGCCAATCAAAAGAAAGCTTTTGTGACTATACGAAAGCATGTGATGTATAACCATATATGCACACACGACTATATATACACACAACTATATATACACACACATTATACGTATGTATTATTGAGATGGTCACAACACACAAGTCACTTAGAATGTGTATGATTCAAGCATTTTTAGCATTTGCAACCATCACCACAATCATACCTCTAAAAGAAATCCCATATGCTTCCAGCATGGTGACACACCTGTATTCCCAATGACTTGGGAGGCTGAGGCAGGAGGATCGCAAGTGCAAGGCCAGTCTCAGCAACTTAGCAAGGCCCTAAGCAACTTAGCAAGACCCTGTCTCAAATTTAAAAATAAAAAGGGCTGCGGATGTGGCTGAGTGTTAGAAGAGCCCCACTGAATTCAATCTAAGGGAGTACCAAGGGAGGAGAAAACAAAGAAAGAGACCCCGTATCCTTTGGTAGTTTCTCCACTGCCACCACACCCCCACCCTGAAGCTTTATGCAGCCACTCATCTACATTCTGTCTCTATAGATTTGTGGAGTGACCATTTCAACATCAGATAAAACAGATTTCAGAATAAAGAATATTGAGCTGGGTGCAGTGATGCTTCCTTGTAATCCCAGCTACTTGGGAGGCTGAGGCAGGAGGATGGCAAGTTCAAGGCCAGCCTGGGTAGCTTAGCGAGACCCTATCTCAAAATGAAAGGAAGGAAGGAAGGACTGGGGATGTAGCTCAGTGGTGGAGCACCCCTGGGTTCAATTAACGCCCCCCGACAAAGAACAATGAATATTGTAAGGGACAAACATGGTAATATCATAATGACAAAATCAATTCATCATGAAGATATAACAATATCACTCATGAACATAGATGTCAATGTCTAAAGACATTTTTAGCAAATTTAATACAATAATATAGTAAAAGAATAATGCATTCTGACCCCTAGGATTCATCCCAGAAAGGCAGGTTTGGTTTAACATTCAAAAATCCCTTGATAAAATGATTTATAATGAATAAAATAAATGTCCATCAACATCTAAAAAATATTTTTTAAAAAAATGATCTATATTAACAACTGAAATAGGAAAACCATATAATCATCTTAATGCACAAAAAAGCATTTGACAAAAGGCATCCTCCATTTCTGGTAAAAATTCTCAGCAAATAAGGAATAGAGGAGACCCCCTTCCATCTGATCAAGGACACTACAGAAAAACTACAGCTAACATATTTTTGGTGGAGGACCAAATGAAGACCAGGCCCAAGACAGAGGCATTAACTCTTATCACTTCTGGTCAACGTTCAGGTCTAGCCAGCAAAGTTAGGCAAGTGAAAGAAATAAAAGGCTACCAAATTGGTGAGGAAGGCATAAACTATCTTAATGCATAAACAGCATGATGTAAAAAGAAAAAAAAAAGCTAGAAGAATTAATAAGTCAGTTTAGCAAGGTTGCAGGATACAAGATCAATATATTTAAAAAGTCAATTGTATTTCTATTTGCTGACAACCAACAATTGTAAATTAAGTTTTTTAAAGTGCAGTGTACAATAGCATCACAATATGAGGTTCTGAGGGATAAATCTGATAAAGATGTGAAATGCCTGGATACTTAAAACTTACAAAATGTTGCTGATAGAAATTAAAGATCTAATACTGTTAAGATATCAGATCTCCCCAAATTGATATGTAGATACAATGCAATCATAAAGCCCCAACAGACTTTTTAGTTGAAATCCATAAGCTGTCTTAAAATTGATATGGAAATGCCAAGGCTTGGAAGAGACACAGACTACTTATGAAGAAAAAGAGGTATATTTAGCTCACAGTTTTGGAGGTTGAAAGTCCAAAGGGCATTGTGCAGGCTCTGGTGAAGGCCCTGTGGGAATGGTGGGGGCAGGGCAGGAGCAAGGGATTACATCTTCAGATAGGAGGTGGGAGTCGGGGTGCTTGCTCCTTTTTATAACAACCCTTGGGGGAGACCACCCAGGGGATTGCAGAGAGCTACTTTAAGCCCTTCTGAAGGCAACACTCAGCAAGACCTCTCAATACCTCCATCCTGGAGAACAAGCCTCTGATCACATGAACTTTCAGGGAGTCACAATAAAACAAATCCAAACTCTAGCAAAAAACTTGTCAGTATCTCAAAATGCAAAAAGCATACATCTACCATAAATCTAGGCATTCCGTTCCTAGATAATTTACCCAAGGGAAATAAGAGCATCTAGCCCTCAAGGACTTGTACAAAAATGTTTGTGGCAGTTGATGTGGTTGTTCCAAACTGGAACTTCCCAGATGTCCATTCACAAGGAACTGGGTAAGGGAATTGTGATATATCCATATGACGGGTGACTACTTAGCAAAAATAAATACATAAAAACAAACTACTGAATAACCCAACAATACCAATGAATCTCAAAATAAATATGCTGAGTGGGAAAAAGAAGCAGATAAAAGGGGAGTATACATTTTATGGTTCATGCTTATAAAACTCTAGAAACTGCAAACTAACATGCAGTGACAGAAGGCAGAGCAGTGCTTTCTCAGGAGGGGCAGGAGGGGTAGGAAGGGTGAGAGGAGGAGAATCCAGAGGAGCATGAGAAACCCTAGGCATGATGATGTGTTCACTATCTTGAGTGCGGTAGTGATTTCATATCCAAAAACTTAACAAATTATAACGTTAAATATGTGCAGTTGATCCCATGTCAATTGTATCTCAATAAAGCTGTTTGCATTTTTAAAGTATAAGTGATGGTCCATATGCACAAAGAATAAGTAAAGCTCGTGTTGATTCATTCATCTTTTACTGCTCAAATGGAACTATTTCCTATTTATAATATTGTGCTGTAATACATAAAACAATTTTCTTTATCATATAAGAAAAAACTGTTGTTGCTTTCTTAATTCAAGGTAGTTTCAGGACAAGATATTACCAGCAATGAAGAGGGACATAGCATCACAATGAATGCTCAATTCACCAAGAAGACCTGACCGCCCTGAATGTCCATGTTCTTAACAATGGAGCTTTAAATACAAGAAACAAATATTCTCAGGATAAGAGAAGAATATTATATTTGGATATTTTATCACTATTCTTTCAGTATTTGATAGAAAAAGATTTAAAGTTTTATAAGGATTTTAAAGGTTTGAACATTCAATTTGTTATTTTCTACTAACAACCTAGCTGACGTTTATAAAATACTTCACTTGATTTCAAAATTCGTTATTTACGTGTGCACACAAAATACATTGCTTACATATGCACACATCAAGGTAGAGTATATATGTTCACAGAGAAGACAGATTCTAATAAATTTTCAAATATTGAGATCATGAACTTTGTTCTGTGACCACACTTAGGTAAATTAGAAATCAATAACAAAAAGATACATCTGCAAAATGCCACATATGGGGAAATTAAACAACAGCACCTAAATAATTTCAGGGCCAAACCAAGTGAAATGGTTTGAGCTCTTCATTCCAATGTAAGTATTCACTGCTATGAATTTCCCTCTCAATGCTACTTTAACTTCACCTCACAGATTTTGATATATTGTATTTTCATTATCATTCGGATCTAAGTATTTATATTTTTTTCTTTTGAGACTTCCTGTTTGATCCATAGATTATTAAAGCATTTAATTTCCATGCAGTAGGAGATTTTCTTGTTATTTTTATGGTATTGCTTTCGAGTTTAATTCCATTGTGGTCAGAGAACAGACTCTATTATTTCAATTCTCTTAATTTGTTGGTATTTGTTTTGTAGCCGAGGATGTGGTTTATTGTTCATTTTCTGTGAGCACTAGGGAGAATGATGCACTGTGCTGTTGTTGCTGGAACATTCTCTGAATATTAGATTCTGTTGGCTGATGGTGGTGTTCAGTTCCCTGCTGATTTTCTGCCTGCTAGTTCTACCAGTTGCTAAGAGAGGGATGTTTAAGTTTCCATCTATAATTGCAGATTTCTCTGTTACTCTGTCTCCTTTCAGCTTTATTAGTTTTTGCTCTGTGTATTTTGAAGTTCTGCTGTTTACTTGATATGCATTTGGAATCTTTTGAGTCTTCTTGGAGCATTATTCCTTAATATCAATATTTTATGTCCCACTTTGTCCCTGGTAATTTTTTTTCTCTGAAGTCTACTTTACCTGATTTTTTAAATTAATTTATTTTTTTTTACTTTTTGGTACCAGGGATTGAACCCCGGGGCACTCCACCACTGATCCACATCCCCAGCCCTATTTTGTATTTTATTTAGAGACAGGGTCTCACTGAGTTGCTTAGCGCCTTGCTAAGTTGCTGCAGCTGGCTTTGAACTCAGGATCCTCCTGCCTCAGCCTCCCAAGCTGCTGGGATTACAGGAGTGCGCCACCACGCCCAGCTCCTACTTTACCTGATATTGATGTTGCCTCTCTTGCCTTTTAAAAATTGTACTATATGTATCTCCCCCTGTTTTTTACTTTTGGTTTATTTCTATTGCTCTATTTGAAGTGAGTTTCTTGTAGACAGCACATATTTACAAAACATTTTTTTTAATCCAGCCCGCCAACTTGTCTTTTATTTGGTGTATGTAGATTACTTACATTTAAAGTAACGATTGGGGGCTGGGGGTATTGCTCAGGGGTACAGTGGTGGAGAGCTGGAACAAAGCCCTTGGTTTAATCCACAGTGACACACACACATACATACACACACACACACACACACGCACACGGTAGTAATCGGTGTGTCTTAAATCTGTTTTTTTTTTTTGTGGTACTGGGGATTGAATTCAGGGGCACTCCACCACTGAGTCACATCCCCAGCCCTATTTTGTATTTTATTTAGAGACAGGGTCTCACTGAGTTGCTTAGCGCCTTGCTAAATTGCTGTGGCTGGCTTTGAACTCGCGATCCTCCTGCCTCAGCCTCCCAAGTGCTGGGATTACAGGCGTGCACCACCGCGCCCGGCCCTTAAATCTGTTCTTATTGTTTTGTTTGTTCTTTCTGTTTCTTGACTTTTTTTCTCTCTCTCTCTTTTCCTTCTCTTTTTTTTTTTTTTTTTTTTTGGCCTTTTGTAAGTTATCTGAATAAATTAAATGGAATAAAAACCAAAACATAAAAATGTAAAGACCATAAGTAAAGTCCTTCTAAAAAAATGTATAGCTTTAAATGCTTACATTACACAAAAATAAAGACTATCAATTTTCCAACCATCTACGTTAGGACATCAGAAAAAGAAGACCAAATCAATCCCACAGGAAGTAGAAGGGGATAATAAAAAGTAGAGAACAAAAATACAGAAAGCAGATTAAAGAAAAATGCATTGAAGACCAATCTAGTTATTTGGAGATTTTGATAAAATCTATAAACCCTTAACCAGACTTAACAATGGGGGGGAGGGAGAGAGAAAGAACAAGAACGAGAGGAAGCTCCAATTATCACCATCAGGAGGTGAAGAAGAATGTCACCTTTCAGGTTCCAGGCTTGATATGGCTGAGCACTACAGTATGTCACTCACAACTGAGATGAGGTGGGTCACTTCCATCCAAGTACAATCTAGCAAAACTGGCCCAAGATGAAGCAGAAACCAGCAATCGCTTAAAATCTATTCCAAAATTGAATTCATAATTAAAACCTTCCACAAGGAAACGCTAGTCCCAAGTAGCTTTGCTGGTAGATTCTATCCACTATGAGAGGAAGAAGCAATTCCAATCTTACGCAAACTCTTTTCAAAAAACCAGAAATGGAGGAAGCACTCCCCTGGTCATTTCATGACCCTAAACCAAAATATTATAAAAAGTAATAATTATTGCAGATCAATATACCTCACGAATATTGCTGCAAACCTCTTCAGCATTATATTAACAAATTGAATCCAGAAATATATAAAAGGAAAACATAACATGTCTAAGTGTGGTTTATCTAGGAAGGAAGGCTGGTTTCGCACTTGGAAATTGATCAGTGCAATTCACCAGCTAAAAGAAGAAGAAAAATATAAGATCTTGTTGCCAGGCATAGTGGCACATGCCTGTAAAGCAGCTATTTGGGAGGCTGAGGCAGGAAGATCATGAGAGTGAGGTCAGTGTGGACAATTTAGAAAGACCAAGGCTCAAAATAAATAGAGCTAGGTACAGGAGCACAAGACAGTAATTCCAGCAACATGGGAGGCTGAAGCAGGAGGATCACAAATTTGAGGCCAGCCTCAGCAACTTAGTGTGACCCTGTCTCAAAAATTAAAAAGGGCTAGGGGTTTTAGCTCAGTGGTAGAGTGCTACTGGGTTCAGTCACCAATACCACACATGTAAAAAAGAAAAGGAATTACACACACACACACACACACACACACACACACACACAGAGATAGATATGACCATCTCATCTCAATAGATACAGAAAAGCATTTGACAACATCTAATACCCATTTATGTTTGTTTTTGGGATTTTGTTGTTGTAATTGTTATGTTTGTTTGTTTGTTTGTTACTGGTGTTTGAACCCAGGGGTCTTTAGACACTAAGCCACATCCCCAGCCCCTTTTTTTGTTTTGAGACAGAGTCTCCCTATATTGTTTAGGGCCTCACTAAATTCCTGAGGCTGACCTTCCACTTGGGATCCTCCTGCCTCAGCCTCCCTAGGTTTCATTCATATTTAAAAATAACTCAGTGAAGTGGGAATAGAATAGAAGGAAATCTTCTCAATACGATGTCACCTTTGAAAGTCCCAGAGCTAACACGTACATAGTGGTGAAACTTGAAAACCTTCCACCTAAGATCCAAACATGTGAATGACGTCCATTCTCACACTCTGCTCAGTGTTGTACTGGAGATTTCAGATGGTGCAATAAGGCAAGAGAGATAAATACAATCCAGACATTGGAAAGGAATGAGCGAAATGTCTTCATAGATATGTTTGTGTTTGTCTAGAATCCAAAGGAATGGACAATAAAACAACTAGTACTAGTTAGTGCATTTAGTAAACTACAGTAGACAAGGTCAGTATATAAAGTCAACTATATTTTTATATTAACAATCAGAAATTTTTTGGGTTTTTTTGTGGTGCTGGGGATTGAACCCAGAGCCTTGTGCTTGTGAGGCAGGCACTCTGCCAACTGAGCTATAACCCCAGCCCAGAAGATATGATTTCTAAAAAACATTTTAATGTCATGAATCAATGTATACACACACAAGTGTAATAAAAATGTGTATGGTCACAACAAAGCAATGCTGAGGAAAATTAAGACAATAGAGAGATAAAGTCTATTTGTGCTTTGGAAAATTCAATGTTAAGATGTTGATGCTTCTGAATAGATGTATGTGTATTCAATGCCATCCTATCAAAATTCCAAAGGTGGTTTTATAAAAATTAACAAGCTGATTCTAAAGGTAATGGAAATGTTAAAGATTTATAAGTGCCAAAACAATATCGATAGTAAAAAGCAGGGTCAGAGGCCTAAAGATTAACTATAAACCTGTGTTAATAAAGATGGTGTAGTGCTGGGGTCAGGATAGACAAATTAATGGAACAGAATAGAGTCCAGAAGTAGAGCCACACTGACACAGCCCATTGATTCTGATAAAAGCAGCCAAGGCAATTCAACAGGGACAGGAGAGTCTTTTCAAAGCGATGGTGCTGGAACAATGGCCTAATCACACGGAGAAAAGTCTCTACCCTGACTGTACACAAAAATAATTCCCAGTGGATAACAGACCTCAGCACAAGACTGATTACTATAGAGCTCACGGAAGGAAGAGCAGGAGGATATCTTTATGGTACAAAATACACCAATCACAAAAGAAAAACTTGAAGAGCTCATCTTTATAAAAATGTACAGCTTTGATTCTTTGAAAGACACTGCTAAGCTGGACAGAGGTGCTCACCTGTAATCCCAGTGACAGGGGAGGACAAGGCAAGTTCAAAGCCCGCCTGGCCAACTTAGTGAGGCCCTAAGCAACTTGGGGAGACCCTGTCTCTAAATAAAAATTAAAAAGGGCTGGGGTGTGGCTCTGTGTCAAAGCACCCCTGGGTTCAGTCTCTGGTACCAAAAAAAGAAAAAGAAAAAGAAGAGAAAAAGGAAAAGGAAAAGGGAAGGGGAAAGGGAAAGGGAAAGGGAAAGGAAAGGAAGAGAAAGGAAGGGAAGGGAAAAGAAAGGAAGGGAAGGGAAAGGAAAGGAAGGGAAGGGAAGGGAAGGGAAGGGAAGGGAAGGGAAAGGAAAGGAAAGGAAAGGAAAGGAAAGGAAAGGAAAGGAAAGGAAAGGAAAGGAAAGGAAAGGAAAGGAAAAGAAAGGAAAGGAAAGGAAAGGAAAGGAAAGGAAAGGAAAGGAAAGGAAAGGAAAGGAAGGGAAAGGAAAGGAAGGGAAAGGAAAGGAAGGGAAAGGAAAGGAAGGGAAGGGAAGGGAAAGCAAGGGAAGGGAAGAGAAAGGAAAGGAAGGGAAGGGAAGGGAAAGGAAAGGAAGGGAAAGGAAAGGAAGGGAAAGGAAAGGAAAAGGAAGATCCTGTTAACCAGGAGAAAAGCAGATTACAGGAGAAAATATTCACCATACATCAGCTGACAAACAAGTGTATTCAGTCAGAATATTTAAGGAACTCCTAAAAGTCGATAATAAAAAGACAACAAAAATTGGGCAATAGGTTTGAACAGAGCTTTCATTTAAAAATAACTATCAAATGGATAACAAGCCTATGAAAAGATGCTGAGCATCACTAGCCATCAGGAAAATACCAAAGAAAACCAAACTGAGAGAGCACTTCACACCCACTGGCTAATATGGAAAAAGGCTGACAAGAGCAAACGCTGGTGAGGATGGGGGACAGCAGGGCTCTCATACATTGATGCTGGGAGTATAAAGTAGAAGAGCAACTTCATAAAATAGGTTTCTGTGTGTTTGTTAGACTTTTGCTTTTTGGTATTGGGGATTGAGCTGAGGGTCTCACCAACCTGGAACATGCAGTCCTCTTGCCTCAGCCTCCTGAGTTCCTGGGATTACAGGCATGTGTCACCATGCCTGGCATTGGGAAACAGTTCGAGCAATTTTCTATAAAGCTAAATATATAGTTACCTGATGACCCAGCAATTTTACTCCGAGGTATTCACTGCATAAAAATGAAAATATATGTTCACACAAAAATATTTGCACAAGAATATTCATACTGCTCAGGAGGCTGAGTCAGGAGATCACAAGTTTCAAAGCCATCATCAGTGACTTATCGAGGCCTTCAGCAACTCAGTGAGACCCTGTCTCTAAAAAAAATACTAAAAAGGGCTGGGGATGTGGCTCAGTGGTTAAGCACCCCTGGGTTCAATCCCCCGAACAAAAAAAAAAGAATATTCATAGCAGCTTTGATCACGCTAGACTAAAATGGGAAACACCCACATGTCTAGAAAAGCATGGGTAAACAAATTGCTGTGTATTTGAATAATTAACAGAACTCAGTAATAAAGAATGAACTTCTGGGCTGGGGTTGTGGCTCAGTGGTAGAGCACTTGCCTAGCATGTGTGAGGCCCTGGGTTCGATCCTCAGCACCACATATAAATAAATAAATAAAGGTCCATCAACAATTTAAAAAAAAAAAAAAAAAAAGAATGAACTTCTATTACTGACGACAACCTGAAAGGATCTGCCACAGCACTGACAGAGGGAAGGGGCGCCAGAGAAGATGATCAAAGAGAAGGATGAAAAAAAAACAACAAAGGGCATTTAGACAGCAGCGCGCTGTTAGACCCGCAGGCTCTGAAATCAGCTGCCTGGGTCTGAATCTGGCCTCTGCCTCTAACTCAGAAGGAAACCCAAGCCTCAGTGTTCCCAGCTTTCAAATGGGGATCATCACAGCCTCCCCCTCACGGGTTATCACCAGGCGGCTGGCCGGCTAACTCACCCGAGCTCTTGGCACAGTTCCTGGTAATTGCTCAGAGTGCACCAGCCACCTCATTATGTTTTAAGAGAGTGACCACTCCGGCAGGCGCCAGCCAGTCCTGTGCCCACAGCTGTGTGCTGGGAGGTCCCCAGGGACCTCTCACCCTGTCCACACCAGAACGGAGCACCTCTCCCCCTCCACTCCTCCTCCTCATTGCTGGGTTTTCTGGGGCACCCCGAACCCCTCCTGAGCTGCCCAACTCCCTTCTCTCTCCTCTAAGTTCCACAGTCCATGAGGCACCAAGTCCAGAGACCTCTTCTTCCCTCTGCAGAGCCCCCAGGCCTGCCCTCTAAAGCCTCCGACCAGGGTCGCATTGTCCCAGAACCCCACAGTGGCCACTTCAATCACCGTCCACCTCAGTCTGCTCTGACTCCCATCTCAAAAGATGCTTCTCTGGCATGTGGGTGAGGCCTCTCCAGCTCAGGGAGCACCCATGATTCCCTGCTTTCTCCAGAATCCAGTCTCATCTCCAGTCTGGCAGGGCTGACCCAGGAGGGAGGAATTTCCCTCCTGTCTTTTCAGCCTTTCTCTGCCTGGCATCCAGTTATGCTGTTTGGGTCAAAGGACCAGGACCTGGCTGCTCCCTGACCCACCCTCCCATGCCTGCCCCTGGGTCTTTGCTCACCCTGTTCCCCCATGCCTAGAACTCCCCCTGGGTCTTCTTCCATGCTCATAGTCTCCTTTCATCCCAGGTCTAGTTCCAAGCACCCCCCCTTCAGAGCAGGGAGACCCCCAGGCAGTGTGGAGGCATGCTGGCTCAACCCGCCACATGTACCAGCCCCTGCTCGGCCTGCCTCTCCCCTGCCCCATGCCCCCAAACCAGGTCCACTAAACAATTGGCAGGGCCTAGAGGAAAAAGAAAATCGAAAATCGGGGTCCCTTGGTCAAAATTATTATGAATGTCCAGTTGGATGAATCCCAGCTGGTGGGATATTGTACAAAGTACCTGACCAACAATCCTTAAAACTGTCCCGGTCATCAGACACAAGGGAAGGCCAAACTGCCACAGCCCCGAGGAAACAGAGGAGTCCCAACCATAGAGATAATGGGGGGTCCAGGTGGGATCCCAGGACAGAAGGGCGTTGGGTAAAGACTAACAAAATCTGAATTAACTTCAGCCGGTAATAATGGATGTGCACTGGTCCACTAACCCCAGTAAGGACGCCCAATAAGGTCAGATAGAGTGAAGATCACTGCGCAGGGGCCTGTGGGAACTTTTTGTACAACGTTTGTAATTTTGCTGTGAATCCCAAAGTGTTCTGAACTAAAAGTTACTTTTTCCAAATTAACAACAATAAAAGAATTTTGAGAGACTGATGAATAAATTGTCCAAGAGAGAGACAGGCTTCGAACCCCAATCTGCCTGACTCCAGGGCTTGGTGACTGACTGCTGAGTACCCACAGAAGGCCCTCCCGTTGGGGGCAGAGAGAGGATGGGGAAGCCAGGATGAAGAAGGAATATTGTCAAAGAGTTTAGCAGAGGTGGAGTCCAGTGTAATGACCCGGGCCACATATTGTATAATTCCATTTATGTGAAATATCCAAAGGAGGCAAATCCCTAGAGACAGAAAATAGATTACTGGTTGCCAGGGGTGAGGATGAGGAATGGGGAATGGCTGCTTCACCTCGTGGGGTTTCTTTTTGGGGTGATGAAAATCTTTTCAAATTAGACCGTGGTGATGCTGCAAAACTCCATGAGTATATTAAAAACCACTGAATTGTGCACTTTTAAATGGTTAAAACGGTAAATCTTATGTAAATTTTATCTCAATTTTTTTTCTTAAAAAACGAGTACCAGCTTGGGATCCATTCCGTCCGGATATGATTCTCCATTGCATCGTCTAATAGCAGCTTGTGACCTGGGCAGATTACCTCTCCCTGCCTCCTTCCCTTCAGCTGGTGAATGGGAGTAAGAGGGTTCCCATCACACGCAGAGTTTGTGGAGGATTCAGGACAGAACCCTGCGTGCGGACGGTGCCCATCATGAGCTGTGTACTTGGTTGCCAAGGGCGTCAGCCTTCCAGTGCCTCCCCTCTGCGGGGCCTAGGCGACTGGGGTCCGCTCTGCACCTGGCAGGTCAATGGAGGTTCATTTCCAAACCTTCCCACTGAAGATCCTGCAAACGAAGTAGTCTGAAAACCCTCTTTCCCTGACTACCCGGAGCGGAAACCTCCCCCAGGCGGTCCCCGGGCGTTGTGCGGCTGGGACGTTCTCCCCAACCCACCGCCTTAGGAGGAAGGCTGCGGGAGCGCGCCGCCTAGTGGCACTTTCCGGACAGTGTGGGAGGCGCCAATCCCAAGCGCCCGCTGCTCCTGCAGGGAGCCCCTACAGTTGCTTTTAAATAATAATTATAAAATAGGTAGCTTTTATTCAGCTAGATTAGAGGATTTATGCATATTCCTCTTGATCCTTTGAGCAGCTGTTATTTGCGTTTTGCGATGGAGAACGCTGATTCTTGGAGATGTTCAGTAACTGGCCTCAGGTCTCCCCACAGGTGAGAGCAGCTCCTGGGACTGGGGACACTCCCTGAGTTTGACTCCAGATTCTAGATCTCTGTTTTCTGTATGCTTTTCTGATTTTGGAAAAATGAGAGGAAAATTATCCCTAGAAGGATCTGCAGCCTCCGCTAAGTGTCAGAACTGGCTCTGGGGCTGATTTCAAAGCAGCTGTATCACACAAAGGCTGCCAGCCTCCAGCCTGCACTCCCCCAGTCCTCAAGAAATGGAAGGGGATCGTTCTAGCTCCTTCCCTTGGCAAGTCTGTAGGCCCTTTGACCAATTTGAATGGTCAATGCCTGCATGTATCCACTCAACCGGTGTTGACACCATCCCTAAGATGTGTGGGAAGATTGGAGCTGAAGCAGTGGTGAACAGAAAAGACAGAACCCCTGCCCTCCAGCAGCTCCTGTGCTGTTCTCGTGCTTAACTCACAGCAGTGGCTCTTTGCGGTGAGTAGGGCACAGGTTTGGGAATATGGAGGTGAAGTCCTAACACAGCTTCTCCAAAGTTGTCACTCCAGCAGAGGGGGCTTTGCCATTCTTCACCCCTGGGAGGCAGAGGTGTGACTCTGGGCATTCTGACTCTCTCGGAGCTCTTCCCGGAGCTCTTCCCTGGCCTGGGCTGGCGAGGATCCCCACCTGCAGTGGTGGCTGGGCTGCAGGTGGCTGAAGAAGGTGAGGCACCAGGGCATACTGGAGAGCTCTTCAGCATAGTGTCCTTGGCCATGAGCCTGGGTCCCAGGGATGATGAACCTGGTGGGTGGTGGTTCATGCCTGTTTATCCGCATTTCCTGGTGGAACATAGGAGCTAAATACCTGTGTGTCTTTAGAGTCATCTGCTGTTGACGACCTCAGACGTGTGTGCCTGTGTGTTTGTGTTTTCAGTCACCTGTCCTTGGTCGTGGGTGTTTCTGTGGTCGGATGCCCATTTGTACATGTGCCCTTGCTGGGAGGGAGGATCCCTGTGCACCTGTGTGTCTCCATAGTATGTTTGCTTCCGTCGGTGTGTCTGGGGGTGTGCCTGGAACTGTGTCTAGGGTCGTGTGCCGGCTGTGTGCCTGCAGTTTGTGGATGGCTGGAGCTGGCCCCGTGTGGCGGGGTGGTGACGCTGGGGAGCTCTCCTCCGCTGCTCTCGCCTGGGCTGTTCCAGGCCACGCTAAAAATAACCCGCCTACCTTGGCCTACAGAGGCTTTTCTCAGTTGACCAAAGTCCTTCCCCAGAGAGTCCCACCCCACTCATATCCACCCTCCTGATCCTGGTGCCCAGCCAGAGGACTGGAGAGGGAGACTGTTGACAAGCACGGGCGTCCCCACATACTCCAGACCCTGGCCTGTGGCGGGGGACGTGTCCTGGGCAAATCTGCTTTCACCTTTCCAACTAGAACAGGTCCTGGTTGCTTCTCTGCTCTTACCCTACCAACCTGATCTCCTTCCAGTCAGCAGGCCTGGCCCCAAGCCCTTCCTCCTCCAGTCCCTCTGGGGACACTTGGCCCTGTAGCCGCTCCCCACTCCACCAGCTCCTGGGATGGCTGGACCTCTCCCTGACTTCTCTCATCCTTCCTGCAGCAGCTAGGGGGCCCTGTACTTGAAAAGGGATTCCAGACCCCAGCTCTGGAAAGAGGGGAATCTCTTTCAGGACTAGGTAACATGGACTGACTTGCTGGTGATCCAGACCCAGGAGGGTGTCCAGGAGGAGGATGCCCAGCACAGAGGGTTTCTTTCCAACCCCATCTCCCTTGGCACCTTCACTTAGTCACTCCTTCACTTGAAGCTGTGTGGTCTTAAACAAAAGGCTTTACATCTTTGGGCCTCAGTTCCCTCATCTGTAAAATGGAGCTATAAATAGTTCTTCAGAGAGTTGTGAAAATTAACTGAGATGATACATATAAATTGCTTAACCCTGGGCCTGGCACACTGAAGGTCTCTGCCAGGGTGCTGATGACACTCCTCCTGTGTCTCTGGGTTTCAATCCTAAGACACCACCCATCCTCCAAACCTTAACTGGCCTCCTGTGCTGCTTGGCCCACTCTTGGGTGGTCATGACATTCCCCGAAGAATCAGACTGGCTGGGAGGGGAGGATCCTGGAAAGAGGTTGCTGACATTCATGTAGCAGTTTCTATCTATTATCTGTCTGTCTGTCTATCCTTATTCAATTTTTACCTCCCTTGTGAAAGTTAGTATTAGTCTCCATTTTATAAATGATAATGATGAAGGGAACTTCAGAATGGTTGAATAGCTCACTCACAGTCACACAGGCAGAGTTCAAGTTTGCATTGAGCAGCAAACAGCACCTTCCTCCCAGCCCACTTCTCTTGGGGGCAGGGGGCTGGTTTACAACGTTTTAGGATCAGATGCCGCAAGTGTTCCCAGCCGTCTGGCAAATAGATCTGCCAAAGGTCATATAGACAAGTAGGGCCAACCAGGATGATCCTAATAGGTGCTCACATTCACAGTTTTAAGCCGCAGCTTAACCAGGACTTGGTGTCTGAGCTCATTAAGGGAACCTTTGTAAAGGCCTCCACATGTGGAAGGCATAGAACATGCGAAAAATGAGAGTCCAGAGTTTAATCAGAGGTGAAGGTTAACATAGCCAAACTAAAGGAAGGCGTGAAGGTACATTAGCTCAGATTCTGGGAACGAAAAGTAGGTGGACTCCGCTTCCAGTACTTTTTACAGAGACCAGGTTTTCCAATGCGCCGGGCCCAGCGTTTCTCGAGGACTCCCCTTGAAGAACCCCCAGCTCTGCCAGGCCATACTCCCAGGGCCCTCGGGCTCCCCCTGGAAGGCCCCCTTCCGGCCCCGCCCCTGCCCCCCAGGCCCCGCCCCGTCCTCGCGTGGTCCCGGTCTCCGCCGGCGGACTCTAAGACTAGCAGCAGCACCGGGTATTGTGGCAGGCGGCGGGGGCCGGCGAGGGCGCCGGGCGGCCAGGAGTGGCTGGGCGCCGACCGGCGCGCTCCAGGACTCCGACCGCACTGCGCCGGCCGGTGCGAGTGCCACTGAGCGCACTCCCCTTGGGTCGCGCAACTTCTCTGCCAGGGCTCGGGAGCCCGCAGAGCGCTCTCAGCCGTGGAGCCGCACCAGTGCAAAGCGGAGCGCGCCGGAACCTGGCTCCCGAGCAGGCGCCCGGCACCCATCGCGCTCCGAGCGCCGGGCGGCCCTCCGCGCAGCGTGGCTGCCGCTGCTCCCCCCGAGGGCACGGGCTAGCTCCGCCCGGCCCCCGGGAGGACAGCGAGGAGGAGGCGGCGGCGGCGGAGACGGCGGCGGCGAGGCTGGGGCCAGGGAGAAAGCCCTGGGGGAGAGGCGCCCGAGCCCGGCCGCGGGATCGTGTGGGCCCGGAGCGGAACGCAGGGCGCTCTGCTGCTGGCGCTGCTACTCTGCTGGGACCCGAGGCTGAGCCCAGCAGATAGGGAGCGATCCGGCATCGGAGCAGGGGACGAAAGGACCCTTGAGTCTCACTGTGCTCATCCCCAAAGTTGAGGTGGTTCTTCGTCAAGTCGGTGTGCGCAGGGAAAGTGGCAGGGGTGCCAAAGTTAGAACGAAGGTTTTTCTGCCCCACCAAAGTGGGCGATGGCGCGGCCAGGGGTGGGTTAGAGTAAGTCGGAAGCTTCCTGTTCCCGCTTGGAAGGGATCGCTTCTTTTCCCCTTGAACCGGTGTATGACTTGGGGTCAGAGCCTCCGCGAGGAACCACCTCCAGGGGACTCCTGCCTCCCAGAGTGCCTGGCGAGGGCGCCGAAAAAGAACTGTCCCTACATGGGCCAGGTGTGCGCTCTCTGCCATTCGCCTGCAACTTCCTAGTCCAGGTCCCAGTTCGCCCAGGCTCCTACGCCTGGAATCTGCAGACCAGAGAGAGCCAGCCTGAGTCCTGCCGAGCACGGGAAGCGCTGGACACGCTCGGCCAGCCGGGGAGGCCGAATTGAAGGGGAAGGGGCTGAATCCTGCACACACCTTTCTGGGGATGGTGGGCCTTGCAGGTTTGGAAGTCCCGCCGCCTAGGTGTTGGTGTGTGTATTGAAGAAGGGCGGGGGTACGTAGAGATCCTGCTGAGTTTCCATTTAAATGGGTCACTGACATTCTTTCTGTTCAGGAAACCCACCAGGTGCACTTGCCTCACACCAGCTCCTGATCCAGGAAGATGCCTTAAGAGGTTGGTGGGCTCCTGATATAAAGCCCCTAACCTGCAGGGGCGTGAACATGTCTCACCTGCCCTGTAGCGGAACTCTGGCGTCGCTAAGTGAGCTGAGTTTTCCAGGTTAGGCAGGGAGGCAATGGGCCTCCTCTCTAGTACCCCAACCCAAGCAGGGGGACTGGCCCCTGCCGGAGGTGCTGACTCCCGGAGTGGGGTGGGGACGGGAGGTGGCAGTCTGCACTGAGTCCTCTCTGAGTTGAAGCTGAGAATCGGGCAGGAAAACTGGAGCAGAAAGTGGACCTGATGATGCAGCGCCCCCCCCCCTTGCGCTGCGATTTTGACATCCGCTTTCCTCCTCTGTTCCCCAATTGCCAAAGATCCCTCACTCTGGAATTAATAATTCCCACGACCAGGGGTGAGGGCTTGGTTTTAGCAATCCCCCACTTTTTTTTCCCAAGCTCTGTGCGGTAAACTTAGGACACACAATCATTTGATCCAAGTTAATTATGATTTGGGCAGACTCTGGTATTTAAAGCAGTGTTTTGAAGTTAGAAGGTAATGATGGGGAAGGGGGAGAGAGGCTGCTGAATGACCAGCCTTGCTTTAAAGGGTGCTGTTAGATATGGGAGTGCTGGATTGGGGTGTTGGTTTCTGGTTTAAGGGTGTTTGAGGAGGTGATTGAAGGGTAGGATGAAGTCTGGAAATGGCACATGGGCAGGGTTGCTGTTTTTGTACCAGCAGGGCCGTGGGATCAGGAATAAATACCAAGGTTACCAAGGGTGAGGGCTCAGCTAGAGAACCAAGACTGGTGGGCCTGGAGTTCTCTGGGTGGGTGGAGTTCTCTGGTGGGCCAGGAAGGCTGGGGGTGGCCTGCTTTTCCTGCTTAACAAAGCATCCAGCCCCCTCTTTCCCCAGAAGAAACCCCAGGCCCAGGGCTTTAATGGATTTGGGCACGAACTGTGCCCAGCCAGAAATGGCCTCTGATACCCGGCTTTGATTTCTCACTTGCAGGCAGAAGCAGTGTTGGAATCGTGCTCATTATTTAGAGCTGCCGGGGCTGCCTGCCCACCAGTCTGGAGAGGGGCCAACTGGTGGGGTTGGCCTGCAGCCTTCCCTTTGCCCAGAATGTGCTGCCCTTAGAAACCTGCCTCAGGAGGAGAACATGCCCCGTCTCCTACACAAACTTCCCCCCCGCAATGCCAAGGGCACGGATCATCTTTCTCTTAGAGTGTTGCTTGGGTTTGGCAATGGATCCCTTATGAGTCCCATTTCACTGATGGGGAAAATCAAGTCCCAAGTGTTGGTGTTGCCTTCACTCGACACAGATTGCAGATCTCGTAGGCAGGGCCCCTGACCAGTAGCCAGGCTGAATCAAGCCACACTGGACCCCTCCTTCCATCCCCATGTACCCTGCTACCTTGAGTCTCCTATCAAACTAAGGCAGGGGAAGCTGTCCCTACAGAGGACTCTTTCCTGAGGGCGTCCAAGATCTCGTGAAGTAGCAGGCACCTCTCTTCTCTCCCTCACCCCATCCTGAAGTGAACTTCCTTTACAGCACTGGGAACTTCTTCAAACCACAGTTTGATGGTGGAGAATCCAAACAGGAACCATAAGACCCCCCAGACCCTTAGATGAAGATGTCAGCAAGTGGCTGACCCAGGGAGACCACTCCAAAAGCTCTGGTTGGCTCTAAGAATCTCCTCTCCTCCACCCCCTTCAGAGCTTTTTTTTTGGGGGGGGGCAGGTTTACCAGGGATTAAATCCTGAGGCACTTAACCACTGAGCCACATCCCCAGGCCTTTTTTGTATTTTATTTAAAGATGGTTTCACTGAGTTGCTTAGGGCCTCGTTAAGTTGCTGAGGCTGGCTTTGAACTCGAGATCCTCCTGCCTCAGCCGCCTGAGCCACTGGGATTACAGGTGTGCACCACCGTACCAGCCATACCTGGCCTTCCCCGAGCTTTTAAGAACTTTTCCTTGGCCTCTGGCTGGGATGGTTGAGAAGGAACCAGGGTGTCTTGGTAATCCTTCTTTTTAAGGTGCCATTAAAATCGGAGTTTTCCTAGTGTCTGCTTTGTGTGTGTGTGCGCATGCGTGTGCTGTGGTGGCCCGTCCTCTTCTCCCTCTACACTGTAGCAAGCACCCATCTCACTTAAACAAATGGAAAATCAAGTGTCTTAATGGGTTTCCTCATTAAAGTGAAAGCACCACTGCGGGAGAGGGGAGGAATTTCTGCTGTAATCACTCTCCTCTGGCTCAGTCCCCTCCCCCAAACCAACAGGGAATTCTATAGAACCAAACAATCCCCCTGTTTCCAATTCACTAATTTAACTGCAGTAGCTTTGGGACCAGCCCAAGGTCACATTGGGACTCAGGGACAGGGTTAGGATTTGAACTCAGGCCTTACCAACCTCAGTCTAGAGCTGCTGGCTCTAGACTTCCCACTGCACTTTGGGGCTGGAGACCCCTCAATATTGGCCTGGGGTTGAGATGCTGAAATTGAGGCACCGCTGCAGCAGGTGACATTGCTTTGGCAGCTGAGGTAGACTGGGACTGGTATCAGGATAGGGGAAGGAGGGTCGTTTGGGGAGCTGGAGCCCACAAGAGATGGAACAGGGCAAGGCCAAAGGTCAGGAGTGAGGTTGGGGACCTGGGGCACTTGCCCCAAAGTAGCTCCACTGGAGTCCCCAGCATCAATCTTAGCACCCACCTGACCCGGGGAAGGTAAGCAGAGCTCCTTGGGCTGCAGGGCTGTGTTCACATTTAAGAGCTCTGGGTCCATTTGCATAGTTGGGGACAGAATATGTTCTCACTTTTTGTCTTGACATTTTGGGAGCCTCACCTTCCCAGCCCACTTTTTTTGAGTTTCGTGTGGACTAGATGGTCACCATTCCTGTCTAGCAGGCCCAGGATGAGTTCTGTCTCCCACCCTACCCCTGAGCCACCAGGATTTGCATTCATGAGTGGAGGCTGCCAAGCACTTGGGGGATGGGCACGGGATGAGCTGGTCCCCTCCAACCCCATTGCTTGTAGAACGTGGTTAGAACGTGATTTCCAGTGGACAGGCCTCCCAGGGTCTGCTGGCTCCAGTCCCATCTTTTGAACCTCAGACCTGGGTTGGGGTGGAAAGGAGACCACTTGAAGTCCACCGAGGCCTCCAGGAAAGGGCCAAGCGCTGGGTCCTAGGCAGGGCCTTGGGGTTGGAGTCCCTGGGCCCAGAGAAACTGCAGCCTAGGCAGATGGCCCCCAGGGAGAAGAGCAGGGATAGGCGGAGGCCCAGGCCTGAGCTGGCACTTCTGCTGGCCATCGCCTCCTCCTCCCCAGTTTCCTCAAAAGCCTCCACAAATGGAATCATGAAAGCTGTGAAGGCAAAACAAACCAAACAAGCGCGTTCTGTGCTTTTGTTTCTTCCTTTTTTAAAAGGAAATTTTAAATACCGTAATTAGAATAATCCAGGAGAGCCATTTCGGAGGCCGGGGAAGGACAGGCTCTCCGCACCGCTCCTCGCGCTCCTGGAGTCGGGTGTGGGGCGCCCCCTCCTGCCCCCTGGGGCCTGATGGGGAGCCGAGACCGGGGGAGCCCTTCCCAGGGCTTTGGGGGAGAAGCCTGGCATCCCGGATCCAGCTGCGGCTCCTCGCTGGAGTTGGGTGACAGGCCGGAGCCGCCCAGCCGCCTGCGCCCCCGCGGGCAGGCAAGCCCGGGCGGAGCGCGCGGATCCACAGGTCCCCGCGGCACCCCTTCCTCTGGGCTCCCGGTCTCCAGCGATGCTGATGGCAGTGCAAACATTGGCTGGAGGGCGGCGTAAACCAGCCGCCTCCCCGCCCCCAGCCCTTTTGTTTCTGTTGCTGGTCTCCAGAAGCTCCGAGCTCCCGCGGTCCCCTCCGGGGCTGATCCAGCGTCGCGCACCGCGCGCTCGCCAGGTGTCGGCGCACCACGGCCCTCTCCCGCCCCTTCTGATCCCCCTCCCGCCTCGCCACTTCCCTCCCCAGGCGAGCTAAATCGGCTGCTGGAGCCCCGGGAGCTCTAGCGAGGGAGCCGCGCCGGCCCCCTATCGTCACCTCCGTCGGGCTGTGCCCGGCGCCCCAACTTCCCAGGCTGCGCGCTCATTTCTCAGGGAGGGCGCGCTGCCAGGTGGGGCCCAGGAGGCAGAGAATGACCTCCCCCTGCCACAGAGGCACATGGCCCTCACCTCTGCCAAGTCATCCGAGGCTCAGGTGGAGGCTGCACCAGAAGGGACTGCCCAGGCCTGGCCCCATGACTCACTTCCACTTCTCAGGGCTGCGGGAGGGCCACTGGGAGTAAGGGGCTGAGGACTGTTGTCTTCACGTCAGATATCGGACTCCAGCCCGGCCCTAAAACGTGTGCACATTCTTTCATTCATTCTGAGCAAGTGCTGTACTCGGGTCAGAGATGGCAGAGCTTTGGTCTGGTCCTTTAAGAATTGATGGGCTTTAGGGCTGGGGATATAGCTCAGTAGGTAGAGTGCTTGTCTCGCAAGTGCAAAGCCCTGGGTTCAACCAGCACCACAAGAAAAAAAAAAAATCCAAAGAATTGATGGGCTTGTATGAAAAATTGGGCCAGTATAAATCATGTGCCAGTCCCGTGATGCTAGGGTGCAAGGAGTGTGCGATGGAGGACCGAGCGCATCATAAATGTCCCAAGATGTGCATTCTCCAAGAGGTCAAGTGCTGCATGTGGAGGGCAGGCTGCACACCCATATTACTTGGGTTCGAATCCTGACTGTACCACCATCTGACTGTGTGTCCTAGAGCAAGTTGCTTACCCTCTCTGAGCTCTCGTTTCTTCGTCTGCGAAATGAAGTAGTAATAGCAGCAATCTCATCCGATAGTTGCAGGGTTGAGTAAGATAAAGTGCTGTGCACATTCGAGAGTGCTCAGGAACATTCACTGTCATCAACATTGACGTCGTCATCATCCGTGCCAGGTATAGGGTGGCACAACAGGAAATGCCTCTGATGTTGAAGGCGGCTTTCATGGGCTGGGTGGTCAGGGAAGGCTTCCTGGAGGAGGGAAGGGTGGCACTTGACCAGCCATAGGGGATGAGCAGAGTTTGGGCAAATGGAGAGGGAAGACCTTGCTGGCAGGGGTACACCCCTGCCTTCCTGGGCCGGGTGATGTGACAGGATGTGACAGGAGCTGACCCGTGAGTGGGGCTGCACCGATTTCCATTGCCCTTCCTCTTCTGGCCTGCCCCCTCCCCCATCTGGCTGACCCCTAGCCAGGACTGGGCCTCACTTCCCCAGGGCCAGGCCACATCTCTGGGGAGAGCAGGAGGACAGAGGCCTGGTGGCAGCTTCCAAGTTGGCCAGAGAGCCCGGAGAAGGGACAGGAAGAGGAGGGGGTGGTCTCTCCGCTCTGGTGCCCGCCATGCAGACCCTGGCCCAGAGGAGCATCCTCTGCTGCCATCCCCAGGAGCCTGCAACCCCCAGAGGCCCCAAGTGGCGCCTGGAGGCATTACAGGCTCAGGAGACAGCAAAGGAAAGCAGGCCTGTAATGCGATCAGAGGCGCCAGCCACCTGGCCAGCCAGCCAGCCGGGGCCAGGCACCCAGGCAGGATGCAGCGCTTCCCAGAAGTGACTCAGAAATTCCAGGAAAGTTGTTCCAGGCCCCTCCCCCATTCCACCTTTGGTCCTTCTGTGACACAGCAGGGCAGAGTGAGCAGTGACCGGAGACGGTTGGGGGTCTGTCACGGGGGCACCCTGGCTCCCTTCCCTTCATTGTCCAGAGCCAGGGCCCCAAGGAGGGGAGGCAGGGTGGGCCGAGCTGACCACGGAGAGACCGCCTGGGATGCTGAGCCACTAGGGAGTCTGGGTCTGATTCCTCACGGGGGGTCTGGCTCCAGCACACTGCCAGGTACGCAGCAGGTGCTCAGGATGTGCAGAGCCGAGGCCACGAGCAGCCTTGGCGCCCAGGACCTGCTGGGGAGATGGAGGTTCCCTTGCTCTGCCTGGGCCTCCCTCCGGCTCTCCTGCCTCCCTGCCTCCCTGCCCTCTGCGCCCCTGCCGGCTTTCTGGGAGCGCCTTCCCTGGCCGGGCAGTGTGGGAGTCCGTGCAGGTCCCCGTGGTCAAGCCCAAGGTAGGGACAACTGTTCTGTCAGTCCCTTAAGCCTAGGGTATTCGCCCAGTTGAGCAGTCGGGTGCCCAGGGCCCTGTACGTGAGAAGCGGGTCTTGACGTTGGCGGGGCTGGAACGCTTTTACTTCTCCCCTGCAAGGTGGCCCTCGAGAGGCATAGCTGGTCCAGGCCCCTTTAAAATGCTTCCCAAGCCCAAGCCGCTGACCATCCTGGACTCCAGAGAGAGCCCCTTGCTGGGTCACTGGCTCTGGAGCGGCCAGCAGGTGTGGGCTGAGAGGTGTGTTTGGAGCCCCTGGCCAGGGGCTGACTCCAGGCCCCAGCTGCCCATGGTGACAGCCACCAGCTTCTTGGCAGGACTGGGCTTGGCAAGACTGAGCAGTTCTGGCCGCAGGGTCTGGCCACTCCAGGTTCTCCATGGCCCATGGCCCCGTGTCCAGTGTGCAGGAAGCGTCCCTGGGAGAATCCTCATCCTGGGCACTTGACTAAGGCAGTGCCAGGCCTGGCCCAGGTACCACCTTCGCAGCTGGGCACCCACCGGCCTCTGCCAGGAGCCCCTGCTGCAGGTGATCTGGACTCCCTGCCTGGCCGTAGGACTGCCAGGGCTGCTGGGCACAGTGACCCCTACTGCAAATTTAGTCTGGGCCCACATTTTCTAGCTGATCCATCCTGCTTTTCTCTCTTTCTCTCTCTCTCTCTCTCTCTCTCTCTCTCTCTCTCTCTCTCTCCCTCATACTCATATAAGGAATATAGCAGTAAAAGCCCTGTGTTGAGAATTGGGAAACCTGGATTCTAATCGCAGCCACATAGTTAATCTACTGTGTGGTGCTGGACCAGACCCTTTCCCTCTCTGTGCTTCATCTGTCCGAATGAACAGGGCCACCCTGAAGTCCTAAAATCCTCCCCCTGGCTGCGTCACACCTCCCCGAGCCTCTCTCCTCATGTGGGGCCCTGTTGGTTGTTGGGGAGGTGGAATGAGAGGGTTAGGGAAGGTCCGGTTCTTTCTTTTCCTGCCTAGAAGGGAATCTACCCACAAATCGCTGTCACCCCCCATCTTCTTTCTAGTGCTCCCCGCTCCCCATGAGCATATTAGGCACAAGGTGGCCCGGGGTCATCACAGGAGTTCTGGGATCCTTTCAGCCATCAGAGTCCACGTGACACCATCGGGGTAGTTTGGGATGGCCCATGAGTGACCTGGTGACCGTCTGGGGGTTCTCAGCAAGGGGAGGGCCTGCCTCCATGTGGATTTGGAAAGCGCCTGGCTAGGAGGTTGCAGGCTTTCGGCTCTCGGGCCAGCTCTGTTTCTATGAGAGGCCCATCACGTGCCCTCTCTGAGCAGGTTATGTAAGCCTCAGCCGCTTGCCCATTCTTAGAAAACGGGGCAGGCAGACCAGCAGGTGGAGAGCTTGCTTCTCGGGCTTTGCTTCTTCCAGCCCACTGTGTGCCTGGACTGCTCGTCGCTTTCTGACCGCTCACATGCTGCACAGAGCCTGAGACGTAAAGGCCAGGGCAGAGGGAGGTGAGGTTGGACAGGGTGCAGGCGGCCGAGCAGGTGCCGGCTCCCGGGCATGCAGACTCTGCCTGCCCCCAGCAAGCCTGGCCAGCGGACCTCGCCGCCCCTCACGCTGTTTCTCTGCTGAGCCTGGGTTGGCTTGTGGAGCTCTCTTGCTCTGCAAAGTGGGGGCAGAGTTCCTTCCCCACCCCCTAATTCCTATGGAGATGTAACCCTTCCACAGCTGATCAGATAGGTGCATTTAAATGACTCCAGATAACAGGCCAGTCATGCTGTCTGCGCACTGTCTTTGGGATCACCAAGACCCAGGATTGGGTCTTGACCCCTCATGTGCTAGCTCTGAGTGGTTGACCAGGCTGCCTCACCCTTGTAGATAGATCTCAGTTTCCTCATCTGAGCAATAGGAGTCAGGAAGCCTGCTGCACTTGGCCATCTTAGGACGACTCACACTCACGTGGAGTGCAGGAGAAGGTGGCTGTGGTCTCTGGTGTTCAATCACATTTTCTCTTTCTCTTTTAAATGTTACCTCCCCCACAAATCTGACTTATTCCAGTCATGCAAGGTTGGTTCAAAATGAACCTATCAATATTGATGACATCAGCCAAATGAATGTCGCACACCTTTGTGTGTATGGCATCAGGGGATGGCACCCAGGGTGTTCTGTCGCAGAACCACATCCCCAGCCCTTTATTATTTTTTATTTTGAGACAGGATCTCCCTAAGTTGCTCAGGTTGATCCCAAACTTGCAACCCTCCTGCCTCTGCACCTGACTTATATGCCATTGTTTATGAACCTAAGGAAACAAAATCATGATTATTTCCATAGAGGCCAAAAACACCTTGGGCAAAATCCTATACCTATTCATGATCTAAGCGCTCACTAAGGAGGACTTTTTAGCATGATAAGCTATTTACCCTAGCCCTCAGAACAGTGTCTTACTTAAGAGGCAAGCGCTAGAGGCATTTCCATGGAGACCAGTAACAGACAGCACCTCTCCTAGTGTTCTGCAGGGACTGGAGGCATTAGCCAATGCACTTGAGCAGGAGAAATCAATTAGAAGCATAAGAAGAAGCCAAAGCACAAGAAAATTATCCCTACCAGATAGTAAGGCATTTTACAAAACTCCTGTGATTTAAACCATGCGACATGATATAGGAATTGGCAAATAGAACAAAGATAATGAAAAGTCCAGAATCAGACCCAAACGTATGGAAATGTAGTATGTGAAAAAGGCAGTTTTCAGATCACAGGTAAAACCAGACTTTTTAATCAATGTGCTGGGACAATGAGTGACCATTTAGCAAAAGGTAAAGTTTGATGCATGTCTTACCCCAGAGACAGGAGTTCCACGTGGATGAGGGACCCAACTGTCAACAGGGATTCAACTGCTCAGTGAAAATATGGGTGAACTCTTCCTTCATCTTGGGTGCAGGAAGGTTTCTCACAGTGACTCCGGGTCCAGAGGCAACAGAGTAAAAGATCAATCATTGTTTACATAAGTTAAAAATTTTTTTGGCAAAAAAATCACAAAATGCCTTGAATAAAGTGAAAAGACTAGACAGGGGTGTGGTGTAGTGGCTCTGAGCACGTCCTTGACTTGCATCAGTCCCTAGTACAACCACAAAAAGAAAAAAAGTCAAAAGATTAAGCATTTCATAACTGATAGAAAGTATCTGTAACATGTATACCATAGACAAGAGGCTCCCATCCCTAGTATATAAAGTACCCCTTTTTCTAATTAATTTTTTATCTGTTCTTTGTTGTACTTGGCAACAGAATGTATTTTGACATATCATACATACATGGAGCGTAATTTCCTGTTCTTGTAGTTGTACATGATGTGGAGTTACACTGATCATGTATTCATATGTGAACACAGAAAAGCTGTGTCCAATTCATTCTACTGTCTTTCCCATTCTCATCCCCCACCCTTCCCCCTGCTCCCCTGTGTCCAATCTAAAACACTCTCCCCATTGTGTATTAGCATCCTCGTATCAGAGAGAACATACAGTCTTTGGGTTTTTTGGGACAGGTTTATTTCATTTAGCATGAGCCTCCAGGTCCATCCATTTACCAGCAAATGCCATAATTTCATTCTTCTTTAAGGCTCAGTGATATTCCATTGTGTATATATACTGCAATTTTTTTATCCATTCATCTGTTGAAGGGTACTAGGTTGGTTCCATAGTTTAGCTATTGTGAATTGAGCTGCTATAAACATTGATGTGGCTGCATCACTGTAGTATGCTGATTTTAAGTCCTTTAGGTATATGCTGAGGAGTGGGATAACTGGGGCAAATGGTGGTTCCATTCCAAGTTTTCTTAGGAATCTCCACACTGCTTTCCACAGTGGTTGCACCAATCTGCAGTCACACCAGCAATGTATGAGTGTGCCTTTTCCCCTCATCCTTGCCAACATTCATTGTTGCTTGTATTCTTGATAATTGCCATTCTGACTGGAATGAGATATAAAGTACTCTTAAATTTTAAGGGGCAAAGAATCAAGCCTGACAGGTGGGGAGGAAGACGCGAACAGACAATTCAGAGTAATACCTAGCAGTCCATGGCAAACCCACCCATGAGTGGAGAAATGAAAATCAAAACAACTGAGACACCAGCATGTCAGACTGGAAAACCCAAGACCGGAGCTTGGCTTGGAGGACGGGGGACAGGCATTTGCAGACCCTGCCGGTGGGAAGGAAAATCGGTAGAACCCTTTAGATAGGAAAGGGGGCATTATCTTTTATTTTTTATTTTCCATGCTGGGGATCAAAACCAGGGCCTTCTAAAGGCCAGGGCAGCTCTGCACTGCCCAGCTGCACCCCCGCCCTGTTAGTGGCCTCTGGAACGCATCCGCTTCCTCCTGAGGTGTTCCTCCCACCTCTGCTCATAGAGCCAAGCAGGACCCGCCCTGGCCCAACTTGGACCTTGGCTGCTGCCTCCATGTGGTCCTGAGCACATCCCTTCAGCTCCCTGGACTTGATTTCCTCTTCTGTGAAAGGGGGATAATGGGTCCCACACCACACCTTCCTGGACGAGGGTGGGACTCATGTCAGTCAGCCCAAGTGTGCCACACGATGGTTCACTGTGTGGTGTAATCTTACTTCTTATTTACCTGTGCGGGCTGCAGGTGGCTTCGCAGCCTCTGTAAATCTCAGCTCCTGCTTCTCCACCTCCATGATCTGTTCTCATACACACCCAGATTTACAGAGGTACTGAAGTGGCTCGGTCACTGCTGTCACCTTGACCTGCCAGGGTCTATCCACATGGTCCCACCTGCAAGCCAGGTGTGTGGAAGGCCCTCCCAACCTGCTCTGTGCGACATGGGCCACTTCACCCACATGCCTTGCAGTGCCTCTGGGAGGAGGCAGAAGCCCACAGGGGCACTGTGGGAAGTGACCTACCTGATCTCCCCACCTTTAGTGCCAGAGCCTCGGCCAGGTGACACTGGTCTTTGGACTCAGATTCAGTGCTGCTTCCATGAGCCCACCCCTGTCCACTCCCCAGTTCAGGGACATAGTCTTTGTCCCTGGGAGGACACTAGGTTTTACCTGAGTGCTACTGACAGGGAGCTCAGCTGGGGATTAAAGAGGAGCCTTGGGCTTTTGCTCTGATTGGCCAGACAGAGTCGGAATGAGTGGCTCAGAGAGGGAAGTGGATGACTCCAGACTTCCACAGAGCAGAGGTCAGGCAGGCTGGACCTGGCTCCACCACAGAAGTGGAAATCAGGGCTGAGCCAGAGCGGGCCAGTGGCCAGGTTAGAGATCGATTTCAATGTTCTGTCCACCAAGTGACCCATGACCCAGCTTGCCTCTCCTAGGCAGGGACATTCCCAAGGCAGTGAGCCACCTTCCCGCTGCCCACACTGCCCTGAGTGCACGTCAGGTCTCTGACCCTGGGTCCGTGGGCCACTCAGTCCATGTCCTCTCTCCCTGCGGATGCTCCCTGCGGGTGGACAGCTGGGATGAGCCTCCCAGAAGAGAAATTCCAGATCCCACCAAATCCCAGATTCCATTGCCTTATCTGGCACCATTCAGTCTGGCCTTTGATGTGCCTCCTGGTGTGAGAGGAAAGGCCTCTCCCACCCTTGGTTATGGGGGGCTGTGGGAGGGTCCCCAGCCTTCCCACTAGCCAGCTCCCCACGGCGGCGTGTCCCAGGCTTGTGTGTGGCTGGAACACACAGGCTATTTATACAGAGAGCAACAGGGGTTTGGGGGGCTGGGGACGAAGAACTAAAGACAATGGGCTTGACAGCCTCAGGCAAGCTCCACGGCATTGTCCCCTCTGACCCGTGCAGTTCTGAGCTGCCACATCAAAGCAGGTCAGTTCTCTGAGCCTCAGTTTCCCCACCTGTTAAATGAGGGTTGGACTAGTGAACTCGGGTTCCTGATGACTCTGGCCGGCCCAGCCATCTGGAACTTCCTGAGGGGCAGAGGGTGCCGCCACCATGCCTGCCAGCCTCTCCCAAGCACCTCCTGTCCAGCCGAGCATGATGTAAACGTAGGGAGCGGGATTGACCAGAGCGTGGAGAGGAAAGTCACTCCTCGCGTCCGTGAACCTGTCCCTGCATGGAGTGCTGTCCCTCTGAACTGGGTGGGGCTGGCTCCTCCTTGTCATGCAGTCTTGACGCAGATGTCCCCTCTCAGAGGGTGCTGCCCTGGTCCCTGCCTCTTTGATACCCCCTCCATCCCACACTTACTCATATCTGGAATCAGATATGCGCATGGGCGTCTGTGGACTTTCTGCCTGGCTCCCACTCTGGGAGGGCAGGGCTGTGTCACTCACTCAGTGATGTGCCCCTGATCTCCAGAACAGTGTGTCCAGCACCAAGCAGACCCTCTGTGCAAGGTGCCAGTGAATGAATAGCCAGTGTGTACGCAAGAACTCCTACAATTTGTTCAAAAGTCACCTGCCTGGTCTTCTCGCCGGTGATTCTGGTGTGGGGGTCCAGACCCAGCGTGGGCCTGCAGATTTGACAAAGTTGCTTCTAGGTGAGTGACTCCCAGCCTTAGTTGGACAACAGCTGGTTGTAAGGCCAGACCTGGGGATTGGACTCTTTCAAAGCTCCCTCTGAGGTCCTGTTTCCTGGCCAACGCTTGTCTGAGAAGTGGAGGTATTTTTCTTAGTTTTCCAGTTTTTCTCATGATTTGAAAATCACTGAATTGATTCTGATCCCACAGAGCAATGGTGTGTTTTTGACAAATAAATACAAGCCTGTTTGTTCACCCTTGTGTGTATGTCATTGAGCATGTCACGAGTGACTGCTGCTGTCAAAGCCAGTCAGGAGCGGAGTGGAATAGAGAATGGGGAGAGAGGGAAAGACTGTCTGGGGAGTTACTGCCAAAGTCAAAGTTTCTTCACAAGGCCCTTGTGAAGTTGATGACTTCTTATAGAACTTCAAAGGAGGGATGGACATGAAGCAGAGTAATCTTTTGAAGTATTTGAAGTAGAATATTAAGGTTGAGGACCTGGAAGACATTCAATAGAGACTAGAACCCTCCGTCATTCGAATGAGTTATGAATTGGGAACCAGGTCCAGAATGCACATTCTGGGTCAGCAATTCTTTGAGTCTATGTTTTTAATAGATTGTAAGGTGATTCCAATGCTCTGGCACTCTAGACTACATGATGAGTAGCAAGAGAATAGTCCTCCCTTTAGAAAATCTCGGTGAGGTGCTATTGGATCCCAGTTCTGAGTGAGGAGGCATTGGATCATAGATCAAGCAAGGCCGGTTGATCCCGGGGAAACATTAGTCTTGCGTTCAAGCTGAGCATGTCTCCTGACAACGGGAAGGAGGTATTGTGGACAAAACAGAATGCATTCCATCTGGCATTGGTATGTTTACCATCATTAGAGAGAGGAGCTTATAATGTTCCTGATTTTCTGGAGGAAGGAAGAATGCTAGCATTTTGTAAGTCCAGCTGCATGTTTGTCCTCTCCACAAGCACCAGGCTTTGGGACTGTGTCTTACGTCACGTTGGCTGTTGACACGAGTTGCATATTCCTCTAGGAACATTGGCTATTTTATTAAAGATAGCCTTTTTCCATTTTGGGTCTGGTGGTGCTGGTAATTCAGCCCAGGTCTTTGGGCCTCCTCTCGGTGTACTCATTTAGTTTATCATTGTTGAGTCCTAATTTTCCAAGAGGACCCAAATCTCAGGAGCAATCTGAAGAATCTCACATGATATATCATGCCCAGATAAATTTTTAAACAGAGGCATTGCAAACTTTAATCCTTGAACACCAACATAGTTCCTTTGGGCGAACCCTTCAATGTTTTTGAGCCCAAAATCAAAATTGTCGGTGATAAACGTGTTACAATTCACTTAATGTTTGTTTCCTCATGAGCACCACATTTCAGTGTTTGCCTTCTTTTACACTATTTGACAGACATGGTTCCTTTGTCCTCTCCTGTGGCTGAGTCAAGATCCATTAACGTGAATGAGCTAGAGGATCCAAGCATGGACAGTGTGCCCATGTCCTCCGCAGGTATGGAAAGAGATGGATAAGTTTCTCAACTGCCTTTGATGAGAAATGAATTGTGCACTTCCCAAGTCCATTATTGACAATGTGTACTTCTGAACTTACAGGAAAAGAGAGGGAAGGATGCACAAATGTAATAGGATGGATGAAGTAATTCTTGTACAGTACTGTAGAGCTATGGGGTGTGACACTGTGACATCAGCTTTGATTTTGTCCACGGAGGAGGGTTCTGCTCTTGTCCTTGAGTAGTTGTCAGCTTTCCCTTCATCAGTGTGTAGGTATGGATTGGTCCCTGTCTGTACACATTGCTATTTAGTTTTGACTTGGGAAACATAATGTGACTTTTGGAAGGCTCACTGCAGGTTTTGTGGAACCTCTATTCCTGGTGTTCCCCAGTAGGTTTTGGCCACGTGCGTGTAGGAAGAACACACCAGCAAACTCACAGAAACTAAAGTAATCGTCGTGATACCTAAGCATGTGTTTCAGCTCTTTAGTGATTGGGTTTGGGCCTCCTTTCAGTGTACTCATTTACTTTCTCATTGTTGAGTCCAAATTTTCTGAGAGGACCCAAATCTCAGGAGCAATCTGAAGAATCTAACATGATATATCACACCCAGATCACTTTTTAAACAGAGGCATTGCAAACTTTAATCCTTGAACACCAACATAGTTCCTTTGAGTAAACCCTTCAATGTTTTTGAGCCCCAAATCAAAATTTTAGGTGATAAATGTGTTAGAATTCTGTTAATGTTTGTTTCCTCATGAGCACCACATTTCAGTGTTTGCCTTCTTTTACATTATTTGACAGACATGGTTCCTATGTCCTCTCCTGTGGCCTGGTCAAGATCCATTAACGTGGATGAGCTAGAGGATCCAAGCATGGACAGTGTGCCCATGTCCTCCACAGGGATGGAAAGAGATTTTTAAGTTTCTCAACTGCCTGCAATGAGCAGAGTGAAATAGGGAATGGGGGAAAGAGGAAAAGTCTGTGGATTTACTGCCAAAGTCAAAGTTTCTTCAAGAGGCCCTTGTGAAGTAGATGACTTCTTATAGAACTTCAAAAGAGGACATGAAGCAGAGTAATCTTTTGATAGATTGTAAGTAGTATATTAAGTTCGAGGACCTGGAAGACTTTCAATACAGATTAGAACACTCCATCATTCTCGAATGAGTTATGAATTGGTGACCATGTCCAGAATGCACATTCTGGGTCAGCAATTCTTTGAGTCTGCATTTCTAATACCTTGTAAGGTGATTCCAATGCTCCTGCACTCTGGACTACATGATGAGTTATTGCGAATCCCTGCCCGCAGTGAAACAAGACACGTAGGCTGGTCAGAAGCTTTATTCAAAAAAATGGCCATCTTGTTACAGATTCTTTCTTCTTCCTCTCCAACAGGAAAGTAGGGCCGTATATATAAGCAGCAACAACCAATCAGAAAGCTGTCCATGAGGTTAGCGTGTGGACTGTAAGCTATATAGAGCCTAGACATTCAGTGATCACGCACAGAGCATGCAGAAGCATTGGCCAATGGCAAAGACTTCCTCAAATGATGCGACTTGTTTACCCTCAGCTTTAACTGCACTGGCATAGCGCCAGCCGCCATCTTGCACAGCCGACCTTTAGAGCCTGGGGCCCCGGGCACCCCAACAGCTCCCCCTTTTTTGTTTTTTCAATATGGCGAGAGACCGTGCCTGTCTTAGGTGGAGGGGTTCACTCATATCCTTACCGGTCATCAAAGACTATAGAGTATGCTACAGCTTCTGTCTTAGGTTGGTATATGGTCACCGCCTTCATTACCCCTCTTTGACTACCGGTCCAGTATACTAAGCCACATAGAGGGAGAGTTGCCAGCCTTCAAGGCTGCTAGAGCTTGATGAATGGCATGGCGATCACGGATTTGCTGACGTCGCAAGGCACAAAGCCAACGGAGGATATGGCCAGGCTATTTATGTCAGCTGGAGTCCATGGTAGGGGGTGAGCCATCACCAGGGACAGAGTTACCTCCAGTAGAAGAGTTAGGACAATCATCATGTGCAGGTTCATCAGGGGGCGCTGCAGCTATGGGAGTAAACCGCTCAGGTACCCACACTGGAACTTGTTGATCCTGTGGAAAGACACAAACAGACCCTCGGGCCCAACATAAAACGGGGTCCGGACCTTTCCAGCATCCTGTCAGGATGTCCTTCCATAGCACATACTGTTTAGGGGCCTGATTAGGAGAACAGTGACTGTCAGCAGGTGAGTGTCCGTCATTGTCCAAAGTTAAAAAATTTAAAATAAAAAGGATAAGGTTTATTTTATCCTTGGGGGATCGAAAGGATGCCCCAATCCCCCCTTTTTGTTTTTGAAGATAATTTTTGAGCGTGAGATGAGTTCTTTCAATAATACCTTGTCCTTGAGGATTGTAGGGAATACCTGTAATTAATTGGATATTAAAAGTTTTTGCAAATTGTTGAAAGCTTTTAGAAGTATATGCTGGGCCATTATCAGTTTTTATGGTTTTTGGAATGCCCCAAGTGGCAAAAGTTTGTAAGCAATGTTGTATAACATTTTTGACCTTTTCTCCAGTCTGAGAGGCCATAATGACTCCAGAACAAGTATCAACAGAAACATGAACATACTTAAGGTTTCCAAATTCTGAAATATGAGTAACATCCATTTGCCATATATGATTGGGTAATAGACCGCGAGGATTGACTCCAAATGACTGAACAGGAAAAAGTGGTGCGCAATGCTGGCAATTTTTAACTATCTGTTGAGCAAGCATTTTGGGAATTTGGAATTTTCTGTTTAAGATGGTAGAGTTAACATGAAATTTATCATGAAAGGCTTGTGCTTGTTCTTTAACAGAGAAAATGAAGTTGGTATGAGTTGCTTGGTCTGCTAATTTATTGCCTTTGGCTAAAGGTCCTGGGAGGTTAGTATGAGCTCTGATATGTCCCACATAAAAAGGATGATGACGTTTAAGAATTAACTTTTGTAAACTAGTAAAATAAGGCGCAATGGTAGAAGTTGGAGAAATGTAAGGTACTGTTTCTAAAATTGACAATGAATTTACAACATAATTACTATCTGTAAGTAAATTAAAAGGCACATTGTCTAATAGTTCAAAGGCCAAAATTACAGCAGCCAATTCAGTAACCTGAGAGGAGGAGGCTTGGATAAAGTAGTATGAACTTTATCATTTATAATGACAGATCCAACTCCGGTTTTAGACCCGTCAGTGAAAATTGTTAGACACTTTTTTAAAGGGGTAGTTCTAGTTACTTTAGGAAAAATAATGGGAGTATTTTTACAAAATTGAATCCATGGGTGTTTAGGATAATGATTATCAAATTTAGCAGTGGTAGTACAGTTAATTATTGCCCAATCTGAACTGTTATTAATTAACCATTGTAATTGGTTTACAGTATAAGGTGTGATGATAGTATCAGGATGAATACCAAAGGTAGAAATGCATGTGTCTATACCTTTAAATATAAGCTGGGACACTGCTGTAGGATAGGGCTGTAACATTTTTGATGGAGAACTTGCCAAATGAATACTTTGTAATGGGCCATTTTGCCATATGATACCTGAGGGACTATGGCTTTCTGGGAGGATAATTAGGTACAAAGGTTGTTTAGGATCACAGCGAACTGCTTGACAGGATTCTAGTCGTCGTTGGACTAATAAAATAGCTTGTCTAGCCTCTGGAGTTAAAACTCTTTTTGAATTTAAATCTGGATCATCCTTGAGAATGTCAAATAGAGGTTTTAATTCTCCTGTAGAGAGTTTTAAATAAGGTCTGATCCAATTAATGTCTCCTAATAATTTTTGGAAATCGTTTAGGGTCTGTAAATGATCTACTCTAATAGTAAGTTTTAGAGGCTGAACTGTAGTAGCAGACAATTTAGTTCCTAGATAATTTTGTAGTTTTCCTGTTTGTAATTTTTCTGGAGCTATAGTAAGTCCCCAGGTTTTTAATTCTTTAGTCATAAATATTAGAGCTTCTTCTAATATTGCTTTTTTTGATGACATAGGAGAATATCATCCATATAATGATAAACTAGTAATTCTTTATATTTTTGACTGGTGGAGCGTAGAGCTTTGTCTACGTAAATTTGACATAAAGTAGGGCTATTGGGCATACCTTGAGGTAATACTGTCCATTCAAACCTTTGATCCAGTTGGGAGTGATTAATAGCAGGTAAAGTAAAAGCAAATGTCCAGCAATCAGTTTTATGTAACGGTATAGAGAAGAAGCAATCTTTTAAATCCACTATGATAGTAGGCCAATTTATAGGCAGGGCAGAGACCAAAGGTAGACCACATTGAATAGGACCCATAGGATACATTTGGTTATTAACAGCTCTAAGGTCATGTAACAATCTCCATTTGCCTGATTTCTTTTTAATGACGAATATGGGGGTATTCCAAGGAGAAGTAGAAGGTTGTAAATGTCCTGCATTAACTTGCTCTTGTACTAAATTATGGGCAGCCTCTGATTTCTCTTTGGTTAGGGGTCACTGAGGGATCCAGCAAGGCTTGTCATCTTTCCAAGAGATAGGAATAACATCACCTACAGTGGCCCCTATGAAAAACCCAATCCCATGGTGTTAACTTTTGGGTTAGGGAGTGGGACAGGTTGTATTGGATCTTATTGCTTTTTTCCTAATCCTAGGTTTTCATTATATCCCATGGCTTATATCATGGCTTTTACAGGAGTACCTTGATATATTTTGTCAGTAGTAAGTTTTACATCCATCTGTTGCAAAATGTCCCTTCCCCATAAGGAGACGGGTAAGTTGCAAACATACAGCTGGAAAACTCCAGTATGTCCCTCTTTATCTTTCCACTGTAAAGTGGCAGCACTTTGATCAGGACTGGAAGCTATACCTAACCCTCTAAGCGTTTGGTTGGCTTTAATGAGCAGCCAACTTTTAGGCCAATCAGTAAATTTTATAATGCTCCTGTCAGCTCCTGTATCTAAAAGTCCCTGAAACTCCAATTCTCTTATTGTAAGGTTCATTATGGGTCTATCATTTAAATTTATAGTGAAACAAGCAAGGGGATCTCCTGTAGAACTGAAGCCTTGGGTTCCTCTCTGTTTTCCCTTGCTAGGCCAAGCATCATGATTACTTGGTAAGATGAGCATTTGAGCGATGCGGTCCCCTGGAGAGATAACTGTAATATCTTTAGGAGAGGAAACTAATAATTTAACAGCGCCCATATAATCAGGATCTATGATTCCAGGGTGAATAATGAGACCCTTTAAAGTAGTGGAGCTTCTTCCCAATAATAACCCCACTGAATTTTTTGGTATAGAACCATTCCAATCTGAATCTATTGTTTGTACTCCCATTTCAGGAGTTAGGACCAGTCTGGAGACGGCGCAGATGTCCAATCCTGTGCTTCCTGTGGTTGCCCTTCATGCCTCCCCTCCGAGGTTGGAGGATACCATATTCGTGGTACTTGTTGAATCATCCCGTACATTTGTTGCGGGCCTCGGGGAGGGCCCGGTTTCCCGCTTTTTGATAACCTAGGATTTTTTAGGACCTAAGAAGTTTCCTTCCTTATCTCTGACTGATTGACACACACTGGACCAATGGTTACCTTTTTTACACTGAGGACAGAGACCGGGCTCCCTATTTGTATTAGATTTTGGATTTGGGCAGTTGGCCTTTTTATGTCCCATTTGGCCACAGGAAAAGCATGCACCTCAGTGTACTTTAGATTGGGGTGTGCTACCTAACCCTTGTAATATAGCTGAGGCTAAAACTTGACCTTGTATAACAGAATCATTAATGTCTCTACAAACTTTTAAGTAAGCAGATAGATCTTTATTCTTCCAAGGCCTAATTGCCTCCTTACACCATTTATTGGCTTGTTCATATGCTAATTGTTTGACTAAAGGCATTGCTTGTTCAGTGACTCCAAAAATACAAGAAGCAGTTTGAATTAGGTGATCCACAAAATCTGCATAAGGCTCATTGGATCCCTGTATTACTTTTAACAACTGACCTTGTAAATCCCCAGAGCCTTGTAAGGTTTTCCAAGCCCTGGTTGCAGCAGCTGCAATCTGTTGATAAACTGCTGGAGGGTATTGAGTTTGTGCTTGTGTACTATCATAATTATTTTGTCCCATTAGCATATCCACATTCCAAGCAGGATTGCCTGCAGCTGCATTTCACCTGGCAGTATCTACGCAAACCTCTTGCCAAGCTGTTTTCCACATCAAATATTGCCCACCTGAGAGAGTAGCTCTGGCTAGATTTTCCCAATCATGGGGTACTAAATTAAGTCCTGAAATAGTCTCTACAAGTGATACAGTAAATGCAGCCTGTGGACCATAAGTACTGACTGCTTCTTTTAATTGTTTAACTAATTTAAAATCTAAGGCTTGATGATATCTTTGTTGAGTTTGTGGGTCCTCAAAAACAGGAAAACAAGAAGTGCCAGGGTTTCCTAAATCCCTCCACCCTTGGGGATTACTATTCTGAGCACTGGGACAAAAGGCGCTGGAACATGCATAACAGTTTGGATTATAAGCAGGAGGTGGCACTGTAGGCATAGGAGGTCCCTTAATGCGTAGTTTTTCCACCCTGCATTCTAGTTCCTCATCTGAAAGTTCCTCTTCAGAGTCACTGCATGACTCATCAGTTATATGGGAGTGCGATCGCTGTTCTTTCACTTCCTCTAAAATCATATTTCCCTCATTCAGAGGAGACTTAAATTTTTCTTTGGATGATGTTAAACAACTTTTAACAAGAGCCCATATAGCCATAGTGCCAGTAGGCAAGGCAGCTCTTTCATTGGCCTTCTGCAAATCTTCACCTAAATGCTCCCATTGTGGGACATTCAATAACCCCTCATCTAAAAACCAAGGGACCTCGCTTTCCACTGTCCTTAAAAACCTTCTAGCTGAAGAGGTCTGTAAGGGTGTCCCATTAGCTTTCAATAAAGCCCTTAAAGGACTTTCCATATGAACTCTAGACATCTCAGAGCCCATAGCTTATATTGTTAGTGGCCGCTTTCCGCGCACCTAGTTTCAGTTTTGCTGGACCGCTTGTCGCCAGTCCGGATAGTCGCTAAACCGCAAATGTCAAGGCTGCCTTTTCCTTTTTAGTTACTTACCTTAATATTTGTGAGTTTTCCCGGGTTTCGGCACCACCTATCGCAAATCCCTGCCCGCAGTGAAACACGACACGTAGGCTGGTCAGAAGCTTTATTCAAAAAATGGCCATCTCGTTACAGATTCTTTCTTCTTCCTCCCCCAACAGGGAAGTAGTGCAGTATATATAAGCAGCAACAACCAATCAGAAAGCTGTCCACGAGGTTAGCGCCTGGACTGCAAGCTGTACAGAGCTTAGACATTCAGTGATCACGCACAGAGCATGCAGAAGCATTGGCCAATGGCAAAGACTTCCTCAAATGATGCGACTTGTTTACCCTCCGCTTTAACCGCACTGGCATAGTGCCAGCCACCATCTTGCACAGCTGACCTTTAGAGCCTGGGGCCCCGGGCACCCCGACAATTGCAAATGAATTATTTGGTTCATTTCTTTTTCTAATACTTCACTGTTAGTGCATGGAAATGCTATGCATACTTCAATTTAATTGGGTTTTGCACAATACTACTCAAGTTATAAGAGCTAATACATTTTTCCCTCACTTCCCAAGTTTTAAACCATGAACTTTAATAAAAAAAAACTTTTAAATAATTTTTTTTCTCTTCTTCATTTGTTATGTACTCTACTCCCAGTCTCAAGCCAGATTTATATCCCAGGAACGTATGTCATGAAAATTGGGAGCCATACCTTTAAAATGGAAAGGCAGCACCACTGTCTGCCAGTTCCTTTTGGAGAGTAGAAACCTGAATTTCAAAAACAGTAGTTAGCAATCACAGTGACTTAATCACAATGACTGATTCCTTCCTCCAACACCCCCGAAGACCTTTTCACTTGCACACTGGTAATTAATATTCCTCCAACCTCTGTTTCCAGAGTTGAAGTTAGTATCTTTACAATATAGCAAAAGCCTGGAGTAATGTTTTTCTTACCTGTTTCACTCTGGTCCAACTTTCTAATGACATTTTTGAGGTTATTATGGTTGTTTTCAGGATATCTAGGAGGTCTTCCTCATGCACAGTATTTTCCTTACTCAATGAATCTTTTTGGTTCCTTCTAGTAACTGAGCAACTCACTTCACTGATAAAGTTATTCAGGATATATAATGAGCATTTCTATTCTCACAGAAGCTACAGTATGCTTGCCACTG
>JAJEJO010054101.1:0-15994 GCA_020662805.1 Glaucomys volans
AAGAAGTAAACATTTTAGTGAATTATTTAACATGTTCTATTAAGAGTTCTAGTGAAATCTAATCAAAAGTGTGTCTTTAAACCATTGCTAATCTTAAGCTGTTTGTTATGGGTAACTGGATTCATGTTGCAATAAGACCAGAATGCAAATCAACTACATTATTAGGTATGCTACTTACTTTTATGACTTTTTTTAGTAGAAAGACTTTCTTGATAAAGGCTGCAGAATGCTCCTGGGCATGAAAGTCAATGCCTATAATCACAGCGATGATGGAGGCTAAGGTAGGAGGACCACAGTTCCAGGCCAGCCTCAGCAATTAGTGAGACCTTACCTTAAAATTAAAAGAAGGGTTGGAGATGCACCTTGGTGGTAGAGTGCCCTGCATTCAGTCTTCAGTAACCACACACACACACACACACATACACACACACACACACACAAACAAAGAAAGCAGCATTTTAATTACAATTCTGGCCTACACTCCTTATGTGAACTTGAATCTGTATCAAAGACGTCAGGGACTGGCGACTGCTGTGCTAGGCAGGGAGGCAGGGTTACCTAGAGGAACTCAAAGGTAAATTTTCATTGTAAATAATTATTTGGGGGTGTAAGTCATGAATTTTCTATTCATTGATTCACTAAATAAAGCTTCACATATAAGAATGTGGTTGTAACAATTAACATTTTAAAATGTTTTCCTCAATTTTACTGTAGATTATGGAAATGCTATAGTAAGAATGATAGGTAATGTAAGATAGAACAGAATATCAAACAGCAAACTCATTGTGCAAATCTTGTTCTATTGTTAAAGTGCTTCATTAAATAGAACCTTGGGACCACCTCTCAAAATGTGAAAATTCTGAGAAAGTTAAAAAAAAAATGCTATATGAATTAGTATTTCCTGAGCACTTACCATGAGTCAGGAACTTCTCTTTGTGATTTAGTCAGTTAGATCTTCTATTAGAAATGCAAGTTTTCTTTACTCACACAGAGTGGAAAGTTCAGGCATGTTATTTCTGAATAGAAAATGTTAAGAATTACTTTAAACTTAGGAGAACTCAGTTCAAATAGTACTGACAGTAAGAATGTAAACATGACTCTAGTTAATGAATTTCCTAGTTGCTATTCTTTCTTTTGTTCCCCAACATTCATTTAATTCTTACATTAACACAAAGAAATAGTCTACACACAATACAGTGGAAGCAAAGGGGTTACCCGGTCACTTAAATTTGACTTTGTGGCAAACATTTATTTATGGGAATAGGTTACCCGAATAATGAAAGGGTTTTAGTAGGTTACTTTATTTTATTTTAATTTATTTATTTTTTTCAGTTCCAGAAATTGAACCCAGGGCACACACACCTAGGCAACTGAGCTATGACCCCAGCCCTTTCTAAGTTTTATTTTAAGGTAGCATCTTGCCAAGTTGCCCACCTGGCCTTGCGCTCAGGACCCTCCTGCCCCAGCCACCCAAGTAGTTGGAATTAGAAGTATATGCCACCACTCACCTAGTATGATTAGTATGCTGCTTTTGAAGACCAAGTGACAGCAAAAATTAGGTACATCAAAGAGTTTCAGACAAGACAGATTCATCCGACATTGTAGAAAAAGATGATGCATTTTGAGTGACAATTGTTTACAAACAAGTGCAACTGAATTCTTGGGTTCTAGTTCTCCAGGTTGGGTACATGAGTGATTTGCACACACTCACGTGGACAAGGTATGTGGGTGACTGGAAAAGCCAACATGGTAATCCACTGGCTGGGCCAAGAAGACAAGAAGAAAGAGGATCAAAACTATGAAGAAAGGCTTGGACTGAAAGGAAAGGAAAGCTTCCACATTGCCCACAAGGAGGAGGCAGAGAGAGACAAACAGGAAACCACGACAGGAAATGGACATGACATGACACTAGGGATTTAAGGGGCGAAGGAAGATCCGAAATGAAACAATTGTAAGTGACTAGGAGACCACCATCCAAACCAATGGTTGAAAAAAAAAATTATAATAAATTATATTTGGAACAGTGAAGTTGGTAAAAGCCTGAACATATACCCACACATAATTTCCAGCTCAAAATCCCCCAGGTTAAACAAAACTTCTCTCCTTCTCCAAAAGTGAATGCTACTTGTGAAGACACATGATGATTATGTAGGCCGGTACAAAAGAACCCTAACTCTTCCCTCCTTACTATCCAATCAGTCAACAGCTTCTCCCCTCTCCCTTCCTATAAATTTCCAAATACCAGCTGATTGAAGCAGATTTTAGCTTTTTTTTCTATCTCCAGTGTCCAATTCTTTTTGCTGGTGAGTCTCACAGTAAAGCTCTTTCTTTTTGCAAATCCTGGTGCCAACAGTTGCAGTGTCGATGTGTGGTTCTGAAGCTATGAATCAATAAGATACCTAATATTTAAAAGCAGTCTGATTGAGGGCAAGGGAAAACTAAATCTTACCATTGTGTTACTAGCTTCATTGTTGAACAAGACTTGGAGGTTAAAGATGCTGGAAATCAGAATATGCTACCCCAAAATATGTCCCTTTTGCATAAGGATTATGTTGATCTGATAAAATTAAGAAACCAGAGAGATCAAAGAAGCTCTGAAAAGAGTGGAAGTTATATTTTAGTAAGGGAAATAAACATCTGTAAGGGAAATCTCCATTTGTAAGGGTATCACTCATCTTATACCATAGAAAGAAAATGATTAAATCACAAGACTCCTTTCTTTGGAGAAGGAATTGACTTAAATCTGCAGAACAAACCTTACTCTTATTTAGGGTGTTGTTCTAATCATTTTCTATAACATCCCTCCTTCCCACCCTTCCTTCTCTTTTTTATTTAAAGATATCATATAAGCTGACATTCTAAGCTACCTCTTTGAAATTTAATGATGTTCCTGAGTATATTCCCTGTGCATGTAAAATATGCATGTTAAAAAATTGTCTTTTTATTCTTGTTAATCTGCTTTTGTTATAAGCATCAGAGCTAAGAATTTATAAATTTAGTGAAATAGAATTTGGGGTCCCCTGAAAATGAGAACAACTTTCTCATGCTGAGGATGGAAATGGAAGGGCTGCTTCCCACAGCCTAAGAAAGCTGAGAATGGACACTATCCCCAGCCCCAGCCAGTCTAGCAAGGCTATGAAATCTGCCTTATTTACTGCTTTCTGCCTTATTTACTGCTTTCTCCCCACTTTGTCCCCTGTTTAGGCCAAATGAATCTTCATGTGTGTATCACCTGGTTTTTGTTTTTATAAATTGTAACTGTTTCTTGAAGGGGGATGGGTGGGTGATCTAGCTGCTTCTTCCCAGTTTGATCAAACTTCAGAAAGTTCACTTTTCCTTTTTCCATCTTTTGTCTATTTCTTATGCAGGCAGGCAGCCAAATCCAGCCAGCTGGGATCCAGGCAGGGTCCCTGGACTAGGCTCCCAGTAACAGTACATGGTTATTTTTTTCCTCCTTTGAAAAGAGAATGCAATAATCATTTATAAGAGAGAATTGAAGGATAAGCTAAATAGTTGTATGTGAATGTGTGTGCATGTTCACATGCGTGTGCATGTAATAGTACCAAGTATTGTTGAATGAATTGATGTCTTTTGCCCAAAATGAATTCTATGCCAGTCATTCAAGAAATCGTGACAGAATCAGTGTGTCCCTGTAAAAGATCTCTAATGAAGGGCAAAGAGTAGAAGAGATTCAGAACAGCTGCCAATGGGTAGACATGATTTTGTCTTCCAAGATAGTAAGGAGAGTGAATGCAAAGTGTAACTAAGTTAGCTTTTGCCCAGGACATTTTATGAGTATGGAGAACAGGAAGATTCAGAGCAAGTCATAGCATACTCACCGTGTTTAATTTTAATAGGATTTCTAAACCGCTAAGTTATAGAAATGCTGTGGGTATTATATAGCACTAGTTCCGTGTTTAATGTGATGTGGTCTTTTATGCTATTTTAAGTGCAAATTGAGGCACAATTGCTGAGTGACAGTATTGGTGAACTGCAGCTGGCTTTGCAACCATAAAAATGATTAAGGTGATTGTGGGACTGATGTCTACCTGGAAAGAAGTTTCTATAGACAAGCCGAAGGGCCTGGATTAAAATTTAGAGACACAATCACTACATGGCTGGGGTTTTAAAAGCTCCACAGGATAGTAACGCATGGGTTGATTGAACTGGGGCTCTCAGGATAAATGATAGGCAAAATCTGACAAGATGAAATTTAATAGGAGAAAATGACATGACCTGCCCATGGGTCCAAACAATAATATTAGAAATGGAAAACAGAACAAATATTGCTTCACTGAGTCACACAGGAACGAAATTTGTGTTCATAATACAAGTCTGGTGAGGTGTGATTGCCAAAAAAGATAATGAGCTTACGGACTGTATTAATTAAAATATAACATCTCATCAACAGACACCATGATTCTGCACATGATTAGGCAGCCCTCACGTGCCTACAGAGGAGTGATTGTGCCTTGTGTAAAAAGTGGAGCTGGTACAGAGGCAAGTGACAGGAGGATAGGAAGACCCTCCACCAAGGTGAGTTAAGATGATCAGACAGAGACCATTGCTGCCTGATCCAGTCCCCGTTTACTGGGCCAGCACACGTATTCCACTGAAAGTTCTGGCTCTTAAGGGATCACAGAGGCCCTCTGATTCCACATCTCAGTACTTGGCCAAACAAGACCCCCTCACATGGAAAACCACCGTCACCACTCACCACCCCTCACCCTCTGAGAACAACCTGCAGCCTGTGACTGATTGACTTGAAGTACAAAGTCTGAATCTGTTGCCCCAAGGTAGAGAAAATTTTGTGATATAATTTCATATTCCAGAGCAGTCCAATTATCTGAATGTGACTTGCTTTTGTTCTGGACATGGGACATGCTATCAATTAGTTGAAATATATAGATACCACCAAAAAAGAAAGACAAAGAAGAAGGAACTACTAGAGAAAATATATTGCTCTCACTAAACTCAATCAAAGTTTCACTTTTTGGCATTAACAAATATGTAGAGCAATGAATCCAGGAGCAGTCTAACGTAGGGAAATTTTAATTTTTTTTCTTTTCCCTCTGAATATTCAACAATTTTTGTCTATGCCATATATTGAAATAGGCAGATTAACAGACAAAACCCATGACAAATTTATTAGCATGCAAAAACCCAGGAGCCACACAGAAAACATGAGACTCCAAGGAAGTCTCTTGGGGTTGAAGTGTCTGTAGGGCTGAACAGTGAGAAAGAGCCTGGTACAACTGGCGGGAGGGAGTGGTGACAGTTTTGGGAAGGTTGAAGGAAAGAGGTGCACAGAAAGCAAGGGCCTTTTTTTTTTTTTTACCATGATAAAGTCTTCCAGATAATAGGCAACTGTGAGCATCTTTGGGTTGTAGCAGAGCAAGTTCATCTGTGAAACCAAAGAGACCATGGAACCCATACAAATTAGAGGTCCATGGTCACTTGTTCTTTGGGATCACATCAAAAGGATTTCAGACAAATCAGAGTAGCACGCATGAGTTTCTTAGAAGGGATAGGAAAAGGGGAAAACTGAACACTCAAGAGAGAAAGGGAGAAAGAGTGGGTCATCTCAGAGAAAAGAGGGACCATGTGCCCCTCCTTCTCTCCTGTTTTATTGGGGATTCCAGAGAACTTTCCAGAGTCCTGCCCATGTGCACCTCTTGGCTTTTGACTGACAGCAGGATTGTACCAGACATGCAAGTCTGTACTGTGCATGGTCTCACCTCACAGAAGGGAGATTTTATTATTTAATGATAAGATAAAGATCCAAGGCCACTCTGGGTCACCTTGCCCACTTTGACAGTTTCTAATTGGAATTGTTCTTACAGATTTTATGGTGGGGGGACTTGCTTCTCATTATCCTGTCTACCTGAGTCCTAGAATCTTGTCTGTGTAAAGGTCACAAAGTGCACCTCCCCATCCCCTGCCTTTCAGGGTAACTTATGTTATTGGTAGGAGGAGCCTTTGAAGCTGCATTTCACCTGCAGATAAAAGGGCATTTGCTAAGGAATGCAGCATATCCTATTGAATTTAGCCAGGAGAGGGCCTCAGGCAAATCACTCTTCAAAAGAAATCATGTGGGGTCAGCACAATAGGCTCAGTCCATAAAATTATCCTTTTAACCCTCTGTTTTCACCACTCACATCTGTTGTTACCTATCATGGTCAGGGTCAGATCCCTAATCTCTTCCTCCTGTGGAAAGATCTTTCCTAGGCAGATAATAGAGAGAAAAGCCTATTTTCATTGGCTGGCTGTTTTCTTTACTATCATCAATTTTTTTTATAGATGTAAATTCCTTTACATGGGCAGCTTTTGGAATTAATCCCACTTGCAGTTTCTCAAACTAAATTCTTGAAATATGCCTCAGTACATATTTTGGGGTGGCATATTTTGAGTTCTCACCATTTGTTTTTTATGCACTATTATACCTAGCTTTAAACCTATGACTATTAAAATGTTTGTAAGCAAATTGCACATAGTATATTTTAAAATTCAAATTTATTCTCATAGATCAGAAAGTTGCTTTTTAATGGTATCATTAAACTTTATTATCTCCTTCAGCCAATATTGGCATTATGACCAAAAACAAAGCACTCATATATAGAAGACATGCCCACATGCAAACACACAGAACAGAGAGATGTAAAGAAAACCAAAACTTAAACAATTCGTAATCTTACTCTGTGGTGCTCATCAGCATTTGCTATTTGATTCTATTACTTGCTTAAATGACCCATGAAATTTATTTTACAACTAGTAATAAACTGAGACCTAATGTTGAAAGAACCCCAGTATTTATTCAAAACTTAAACCCTAGAGTTTATTTAACACACAGAAAATGACACATGAAACTCTAACTTACTCTGGAAATTCTAGTGCTCTAAGAGAGTTGAGATCCCTGAGTACTTGGTAAAACAAAATGTTTGTGTAACCCAGCTGTGAGCTGAGGCCCAACATTCCTTGAAAATCTAGACTTAATTAGTTTCACCCACCCTCCCACCCTGAGCCACCTATTACAAGCCTTATAAAAATCCTAATCCTTCTGTTTAATTTTTGCAAATTCCTGAATATTTACACTCTTAAGAAAGCCCAGGTTTTATTGTTAGTATTTTCTCAAATTGTCCATTTACTTTAAAGTATACCTAAGCGTATACTTGATATTTTTGAAGGGGTCCTGAAAACAGGTTACTTCTGTCAAAACACAAAATTGCAATTTAGGTGATACATCTTAATTGACTTTATTTTAGAGTTTAGCATCAGGTAACACTTCATTCCCCACAAAAAAATAGATGTCCTAATAAGCTGTGCAGAAGAGATTAGTTTTATGGACCAGAAAGGACTTAGAGAAAGCAAACACATAAAATGAAGGCAGGTATGTGGGTCATGTTAAAGTTATTTCCCACATCAGGTAGGGGGAGGGAGACAGACAATAGAAGAAGAACTGATTAGTTAGCAGCAGGTTTATTTCAGGATACTTCTTTTGTGTGAGAAGTAAAGCAGAAGGAGCTTCATTATTGCGTTGATTGAAACAGGATCCTTTGGGAAAATGGGCTGCTACCTCTAATCCCAATTTCTTGGAAAGTCAGAGAAGCAGCTTGGTTTCAGCTTGGTGAGGTGGAAGGTGAGTGAGGGTGACTCCACCTTGATGTTTAGCTTGGTCTGTTGGAGTCCTGGGCAGGAGATTAGTCCAAAACAATGGCCTCCTGAAACCTTTCATTTAATACAACATGAGAATGAAATGTTGTCATCAAGGTGTCACATCTGAGCATGCGTTGGCCTCTCCACACCAGGCAGTGGCATTAGTGCCCACCACTCCCACCCCCTCGTCTTTCATTTTGTGAGAGCTATCCATCTTTCTCTAGTCCCAGAACCTCACTTTTTTCTGAGTTCCCCTCCCTCCAGCCCCTGTTGCTTGCACACTGAGAGTGAGGGTTCCTGACAGGTTGCCGTGCTGCCATCTGGCTACAAGGTGGTTCCTGCCAGGACAGGTGAGGCTGCAAGTACCTAACACCACAGGTTTGTGCATTCAGTTCTGCTATAGTTGTGACTTGTGAGGGTTTAAAGAATTGACAGGGAGAGTTAATTAGGAGATAAAAGGAAGAAACCAATGGCCAAAAACTTGAGAGACCTGAATGGTAAAAAATATGAGATGCAATAAAAACTGGGAAAGAGCAAAGTCACGAGGAGTTTCACAGTTCCACCCCATGAAGCTGGGACCTGGGAGCAGAGAGATGTGAGATTGCAGCTATTGATTGCACCTGAGACAGCAAAGCATCACCCACCTCATAGAGGGCCTCCTCCAGAGCTGGAGAAAGTGGATGAGACGAGAGAGGTGATGTGAAGGGTAGGCACAGGGGAAGTGGAGGGAGAGTGAAACTTCCCAAAAAAGTTCCCAAAAAAGGGTCTGAGATACCCATAAGACTGAGAGTGGGGATCAGAGTCCACATAGAAGGGACTCCCAGCTGGAAGGACAGGCCTGAGTGGACTCTTCTTCTGTGTTTTGCCAAATGGTCCTTCTGGGAACCCCTCGTGCCTATCATAATAAAGAATGGAGTTTTCTTCCATTTCAAATAAAATGTGCTGGTCTTTAACAATTCAATAAAGCAAGTCCCTCTTTTCTCTCTCTGCTGGCATCATTCTCTCTTCCTTTATGCAACCCATTTGTGCCTTCCAAGAATCCCTCCCCCATATTTGCTCATGTGTCATTTTCCTTTATCAGATTCTAAACTTTTTCAATCTGTCCTTCCTCAAAAAATTACATTAATACATGTCATCAGTCATTTCACCAATATTGATTGAATGTTGCCTACATGCTAATTTTTTTGGGGGTAATGATGTCTATCTCATTCCACCATTTTTCACAAATTGGACAGTAAGATACATGAAGTCACAGCCTGCATGCCTAAAGAACACCCAAGAAACAAGAGATATAAAGCATGCACACAATGACTCTCCAGTGCAAGGAGGCTGTCATTGTTTAGAGGGAAGTAATTATTATTGCTGATAATAACCATGATCCTAGTTTCTACTTTGGTTTGGACCAGTGTCCCCAAAGGGACTGTGTTACAGGCTTGATCCCCAGCCTGTGGTGCTACTGGGAGGTGGTGGAACCTTCAAGAGGTGGGAAATTGCCCAGGATTCAGATGGGAACCCAGCTTTATTTCTTACCCGCCTTACAGAGGCCCTTACTGGATATCCTAAGCTGGACCCCGAATCTCCCTCTGGGGCTACAGTGCTAGCAACCCATTTCATTTCTCAATCAGCCCCTAATATAACAAAAAAGCTCAAACGAGCTGAGGAGGGCCCTCAAACCCCTATCTGAGGATCTGATGAAAATGGCCTTTAAGGTCTATAATGCCCGAGGGGAATTGGCTGAATTGGCCAGGCAGGCTTGTTTACAGAAAAAGGTGACACTCCAATCCCAAGCCTTGGAGGCTGCCCTGCAGTCTGTGGCTCCTGAGTGATGAGTCCACTCAGGCCTCTCCCTGGTCCCTCCTGTCCTCCTTCACTGAGGGGCCAGAAATTCTCTCTGCCAGGGGCTTGCTTCAAGTGTGGATATGAGGGTCACTGGGCTCATCAATGCCCAAACCCATGGCCTCCAACCAAACCGTGTCCCACCTACAAACAAGCAGGGCATTGGAAGAGTGACTGTCCTGAGGCCAGTCACTCTCTAGAGCCTCTGCGTGGGAGTGTGACCCAGCCAGGAGGTCCCTTCCCCTAAGTTGTTGGGATTTGCAGAAGACTGAAGGTGCCTGGACTCAAGGACCCCCATCACCCTCACAAAGCCCAGGGTAACACTCCAGGTAGGGGGTAAGTCCATAACTTTTCTTATGGACACTGGGGCTACCTATTATGTTTTGCCTGCCCACAGTGGGGCTTTATTTCCTTCTCAGGTTTTGGTCATGGGGATTGATGGGAAACCCTCCTTCCCAAGCAGAACAGCTAAGTTGGCCTGTGCCCTGGAGGGATATCCTTTTACACACTCTTTCCTGGTTATTCCCTCCTGCCCAGTCTCCCTCCTAGGCAGAGGTGTTCTCCACTCCTAGGAGCCACCTTACAACTTTTTCCCAGGCCCTCTACTAGTACTCTCCTTCTTTTACCTCTTTCTTACATTCTCTAGTGCTTCCACACGCCCTACCCTATCATTGCCCCTAGACCTGGTCAATCCCCAAGTCTGGGACACCTCCAAGCCAGTCATAGCCTTCCACCCCAAGCCAGTCCTTATCCAACTGAAAACTCACACTGTTTCCTTTGCATCCTCAGTTTTCTATTTCCCTTACCCATCAGCAAGGACTTAAACCCATCCTAGACCAGTTACTTACTCAGGGACTCCTCATCCCTATTGACTCCCCCTGTAACACCCCCATATTGTCAGTATGTAAACCCTCAGGAGCCTATCGCTTGGTCCAGAATCTCCGCCTAATTAATAAGGCAGTTATTCCCATCCACTCAGTGGTTCCTAATCCTTACATTCTTTTTCCCACATTTCTCCTTCTACCACTCACTTTATGGTCTTGGATCTTAAAGATGCATTCTTTACAGTTCCTCTTCACCCTGACTCCTATTACCTCCTTGCCTTTATCCGGGAAGATCCTACATCCTTTAGTTCTCGACAGCTGACATGGACAGTTCTACCTCAAGGCTTCCAGGACAGCCCCCACCTCTTCGTTCAGGCCCCAGCTCAGGATTTGACTACTTGTGACTTAGGAGGTAGCACACTCCTACAGCATGTGGATGACCTCCCCTTATGTAGCCCATCTCTCCAGGCCTCCCAGACTCACACTGCCCAGCTCCTTAACTTCCTTGGGTCCCGAGGTTATTGGGTTTCCCCAGCCAAGGCCCAAGTTACCACCTCCTCAGTCACTTATTTGGGTATACTCCTCACTCCTACCTCTAAGAGTCTCACAACAGACAGAATCCAAGCCCTCGGTGACTTACAGCCATCAGAAATGGCTGACTACATTCTCTCCTTCCTGGGTTTGGCTGGCTTCTTTAGGCATTGGGTCCCTAACTTTGTGTTTCTTGCCACACCCCTATATCAGGCAGCAAAGGAGACTCCTCATGGGCCCCTTACCTCCCCTAAGATGATAGCTAACTCTTTTTATAAATTTAGAGATGCTCTCACATTCTCCCCCACTCTTTCCCTAATCCTAACTGTCCTTTCCACCTCTTCATGGATGAGAAACAGGGTATTGCCACTGGTCTCCTTGCTCAATCAATCAGACCTTCCTATAGACTGGTGGCATATCTGTCCAAGCAACTTGATTCTACAGTCTGTGGGTGGCTACCATGGCTCTGGGCACTGGCAGCAGCAGCTGAGCTAACTAAAGAAGCCCTAAAACTCACCCTAAGTCAACCAATAACTGTGTTCTCCACTCATGGACTGCAGGACCTTCTAAGCCATAAATCCCTTCCACTCCTGAGCCCATCATGGATCCAAGAATTTCATCTCCTCTTTATAGAAAACCCCACCATTACTCTTTGTTCTTCTTCTTCTCTCAACCCTGCTACACTTCTCCTACTCTCCCCACCTCCCTCAACCATCAGCCATTCCTGTCCACAGGAAGCCCTACACTCATCTCACGAAGACCTCTTTGATTACCCACTTCCCTTACCTTACCTAACCATTTTTGTAGATGGTAGTTCTGTGCTGGGTCCCGATGGACACAGTAGAGCAGTTTATGCAGTGGTCACCACTGCCTCACTTCTGGATGCCAGTTGCCTTCCAGAAGGGACCACTTCCCAAGAAGCCAAACTTTTTGCTCTGACTAGGGCCCTAATTCTGTCCAAAGGTAAATGGGTTAAGATCTACACAGATTCCAAATATGCCTTCGTGATTGCTCACTCACATTCAGCTATTAGGAAGGAGTGTGAATTTCTCACCATGAAGGGGTCACCAGTGGTCAATGCCTCCCTAATTTCTAAGCTCTTGGCACTTCAGCTGCCATCCCAGCTTGCCATTATACACTGCTAGGGACACAAAATTCCTCAGACCCTATAACCATGGGTAATGCCAAGGTGGACTCTATAGCATGGGATCTAACAACAAAATCCTCAGAAGCCCCCATTTTATTCCTATCTGCAACAATTAAACCTAAATATTCTCCACAGGAACAGGGGGACTTAATAGCCTAGGGTGGCCATTTTGGGGATGATGACTGCATCTTCCTGGGGGACCGGATTGCCCTTCACAAGCAGCAAGCTTACAGCTTGTTGGTGGACATTCATAACTCTCTTCATATTGGCCCCAAGCCTCTTTTACAGTTTTTCCAACCCCTATTTTACCTTCCAGGAATGAGAACCATTCTCCAGCAGATCCACTCCGCTTGCTCGGTCTGCTCCACAGTATCCTCACAAGGGGGCATTAAACCCAAGCTCCCAACACATCAGATGAGAGGCCCTCAGCCAGGAGAGGACTGGCAGATTAACTTCACCCATAGGCCCAGACATAAAAAGCTCTGTTATTTACTTACCTTGGTTGATACTTTTTCAGGCTGGATAGAAGCCTTTGCTACCCCAAGGGAAACTGCTGACATCATTGCTTCTGTCCTTATCGAGCAGATTATTCCCAGATTCAGACTTCCTGCATCCATCCAGTTGGATGACAATCTGGCCTTCGCCTCTCAGTTTGTTCAATTGGTCTCCAAGGACCTCAATATCACCTGGAAACTCCGTATTTCCTACCGAACCCAATCCTCAGGTAAGGTGGAAAGGGCTAATGACATTCTCAAAGATCATTTTACTAAACTCGCTGTTGAACTTAGACTTTCATGGCCCAATCACCTTCCATTGGCCCTTACCAGAATCTGGGCAGCCCTTAGAGTCCCCTTAGACCTCAGCCCCTTTGAGTTACTCTATGGGTGCCCTTTCCTAATCAACCAAACCCTCCCCATCACCTCCCTCCCCTAGCATCTTATCTACCTTACCTCACACTCTTGCACAAACTCCTCAGGGAACATGAAGACCCGTTACCTTCCAGCACCATCCACAGCCTCATCTCCAGCTGGACTGCATACTGAATCAGCTATTGTCCTCTTCAACCTGGTGATGCAGTTTTGCTTCGAGAATTACATCCTCAGTCACTACAACCTCACTGGATTGGGCCCCACACAATTACACTTACCACCCCAACAGTGGCCAAACTTCTGGGTCACTCCCCTGGTACCATGTCTCCTGCCTTAAAAGAGCATCCTTCCGGGATACTCAGTCCTGGACTTCAGTTGTGCTGGGGTCCACCAAACTCAAAATCTCTCACCAACCCCTTATTACTGCTACTACTCACTGATCTTTCTTAAGCCTCTGTCCCAACCTACAGGTGGCATTTCTATGCGAAGGAAACGTAGCAGTTGGGTGGAGCCTCCTTTTCTAGAAAGGACTGCTTCCCGCAGGATGTGACCAGGAACTTGCACTAGGAGGACATTTTCCTGAGCCCAGCTGGGGAAATGAAATAGGAATCAGCGTCAAAGACTCCTGGATCCCACACTGGGCCTCGGGGGTCAATGGTAAAGTTTACACAGGGGCAACAGCCAGCCGTCCTGAGGCCTCACTTAGAATCTAAAGAGTTCACATTCAGGTGGTTCCTGAGTTTCACCTAACCATCCAGGGCAGGACAAGGAAATCCAATGCCAGCTCAATGCAGTTACTCAGCCTAATGCTAATCCTTTCTCATGGCTTACTCTGGTACACCAAAGTCTTTAACTTCTCAATCTCTCCAGAGTTAATAACATCTCAGATTGCTTTCTTTGCTCAGGTTTGGACTGGACCCCACCCCCCCACAGCCGATGGCATAAGTACCCCCTTTAATACTTTCTCAAAACCTCGAAGGACCCCCATCCTCACTCCTATATTTGTGATAGGACTCCTACTAATGATTGCTCCCTGTCTTTCAGGTTTTCCCAGAACTGCAAGAGTGAGGTTGCCAGGGTGACATACAGCCAGATGTTCCTGCACCTTTACAGCCGTCTCCCCACTGGCCCGGACCCCAAAACTTTTTTCCCACAACACCCCCTAACATGCAGGAAGTAGCCAGATGGATTCCGGCGCCCTATATATCACCAAAAAGGTCAGGATGTCAGGTCGGATGTAAGTGGCTGTGAGGGAAGAAAGCAAGAACACCTGGCAACCTACTGCAAGCGTTAGAAGCAATTAGATGCAAATGAATGAGACCTGCTGACCCTTACTTCCACCTGATTCACATATTCCTGGGCAGGACCTTTAGCCTATCCCAGCCCTATAAAACCCTGGGCAGCCAACGCCATGCACAATTTCTCCGGCTCTGCACCCTCACTTTCACCCTGGAGGGCTGGAAAATTTGCCTTGGAGCACAAACTCCAGTAAAGCTTGGTTCGGCTACTTTTGTCTGATTCCGGATTGGCTACCCACTGGCGAGCTTATGTATGGTGCTGAAACTGGGACCCTTCTGCAAGCTTACACTTAGGAGGCACATTTTCACAGAAGTTAGGCATTTGACTACAGAGGAAGCAGGGACAAGGAAATCTAAAAACATAAAATCTCCTTTGTTCTAGAACCTTCTAAATAAAGAACCCAACTTTTAAAACTCACACACAACAAAATTATTTTCAAAAAATGTACCATGGCCACTCTAGCTCTACCTGTATTCTCAGAAATATTCCAGACCACCATTTAGAGCTCTGGTGTAAAGTTGATTCATTTGTTCATTTAAACGTCTTAGTGATTCTGTAGGCTGAGCAGGAGGATCACAAGTTCAAGGCCAGCCTCAGCAATTTAGTGAGAACCTCAGCAACTTAGCAAAACCTTATCTCAAAATAAAAATGGACCAGAGATGTAGCTCAGTGGTTGAGCACCCCTGGGTTCAATCCTTAGTACTGAAAGATAAAAATAGATATGGAAGGGCTGGGGCTACAGCTCAGCGATAGCACACCTGCCTAGCCTGCTTGAGTGCTTGAGGCCATGAGTTTGATCCCAGCATTGCTAAGTGTGTAAGTAAATATATTAAATGTCTACTTAAACATGAAATATAGTATAAGAAGATTAATGTCTTTAATTATCATATTAAGAGTGATGCTACACTAATTTAGTGATTAGGTGGCTATGGTCTTATTCAAATGCCATTATATTTCCTTAAACACTTTCAGGAATTTTCTATTGAAATATCCATCCACTCTAGTCTACAAGTCACATGGCACAAAGAAGCATAAATATTTTAAGCCATGCTCATTTGGCAAGTAAAAGAAATTTTCACATATTGATCATTTCTACACACAAACTATGCTCCAGGCACTAATCTAAGAATTAGGAATGAAGTAGCAAACAGTTGCTGAGTGAAGTGTCTTTGATCTGTTTCCAAAATTTAAATCAAACCTTAAAGAACAAAGATTCCCCAGCATCATGGAAGGATAGGTCAACATGTTTAAAATCGCAGCAGATGGGAAGGAATTATGGCTTGTGGTCTACTGCACTGTGGATGGCTAACTGGAAGAGGGGATTTTGAATGTTCTCATCACAAATATGATAAATGAGGTGATAGATACACTAGTTACCCTGATTTGATAATTATACACTGAATACATGTATTGAAACATCACACTGCACCCCATAAACTTGGACAATCATTATGTATCAATTGGAAAATTAAAAAAGAAACTTCTAAGAAGTATTCTACAAACCAGAAATTGTCCCAAATGGTGTGGAGTCATGACAGACTCCCTGGAATAAGCAGAGGACCTCCTTAGACAACAATTTTGCAGTTAGTCTTTAAAGCTGTGTCTACATCTAAGGATGCAAGGAATTAATTTTAAAATGTGGGAGCCTCTGCAGCTGCCTCCCATTTTCCCCTTTTCCTGCCCAGCATCCTTTACCATCATTCGAGATTTAGCACAGCCTTCCTTCATCTGTTCTTCCAGCCATCTGTCAGTCCAGCAAAGAACTGTTGTGCCAAATGTGTGCTTCTCAGCACTGAGGATGCAAAGCTGAAGTGGTGAAGTCAAAGCAATTGTAG
>JAJEJO010054102.1:0-70913 GCA_020662805.1 Glaucomys volans
GGCCCTGGAGCCGCAGTGCTGTGTCCCCGCGAGAGGGGCTGAGCTTAGGTCCGAGGGCTCAGACAGCTCAAGATGGAGTCTCTCCGCCAGGGAAGCTGTAGAATGGCACCGACTGGGCCCAAATTCCCTGCTGGAGCCAGCAAACAGCTCTGCTCCCAGCCAAATCTCACCTGGAGCCGCAGCACTGTGTCCCCGCAGGAAGGGGTGGGCTTAGGTCCGAGGGCTCAGACAGGTCAAGATGGAGTCTGTCCACCAGGGAAGCTGTAGAATGGCACTGACCGGGCCCAAATTCCCCGCTCCAGTCTGTGTCTTTTGATTGATGAGTTTAGGCCATTAACATTCAGACCATTATTGAGGTATGATTTGTGTTCCTAGTCATTTTGGCTTATTTTTGGTTTGTAACTTGACTTGGTTTCTCCTTTAATTGGCTTTTCCTTTAAGGTAATTCCTCCCTTTGATGACCTACATTGTTGTTTGTCATTTCCTCCTCATGGACTATTTTGCTGAGAATGTTCTGTAGCAGAGGCTTTCTATGTATAAATTCTTTTAACTTTTGTTTGTCATGGAAGGATTTTATTTTGTCTTTAAATCTGAAGGTTAGTTTTGCTGGGTATAAGATTCTTGGTTGGCAACCATTTTCTTTCAGAGCTTGAAATATGTTTTTCCAGGACCTTCTAGCTTTTAGGGTCTGAGCTGAGAAATCTGCTGATATCTGTATTGTTTTTCCCCTATATGTAGTCTGATGCTTTTCTCTCACAGCCTTTAAAATCCTGTCTTTACTTTGTATGTTAGGCAATTTCATTATAATGTGTCTTGGTGTGGATCTGCTGTAATTTTGTGCATTTGATGTTCTGTAAGTCTCTTGTAGTTGATTTTCCATTTCATTCTTCAGTTTGGAAAATTTTCTGATATTATTTCATTGAATAGGTTGTTCATTTGTTTGTTTTGTATACCTGTGCCTTCCTCAATCCCAATAATTCTTAAATTTGGTCTTTTCATGATATCCCATAGTTCTTGGAGGTTCCGTTCATGGTTTTTTACCATCTTCTCTGTTTGGTCAACTTTATTTTCAAGATTCAATATTTTGTCTTCATTGTCTAAGGTTCTGTCTTCCAAGTGATCTAGTCTGCTGATAATATTTTGCATTGAGCTTTCTATTTGGTTTATTGTTTCCTTCATTTCAAGAATTTCTATTTGGTTCTTTTTCAGAATCTCTATCTCTTGTTGAAATGATCTTTTGCTTCCTGTAGCTGCTCTTTCAACTGCTTATTTGAGTGATAATTCATTGCCTGCATTTGCTCTCTTATCTCATCCTTTGCTTTGCAAATCATTATAATCATGTATATTCTGAACTTTTTTTCTGACATTTTTTCTACCATACTGTCATTGGATTCTATTAATATAGAATTTTGGTTTGTTTGGAACACTTTGTTCCCTTGTTTTTTCACATTGTTCATGTATCTTCCCCTCTAGCAGTTCAGATCTGGGGTATTTCAGTTTCCCCCCTATAGGCTTATAGTGACCCTGCAGGGATCCAAAACCTCTTCTTTAAGGGGGAGATCTATATTAGCAGCACCCAGTACAGACAATATGCAGCCCTAAACTAAACAGCCCCTATGAAGATGTTAACAATATTGTCATAAAAAAAAGAGAGGATGAGTTCAATTATTATCAGTATAATGAACAGATTTGCAATGAGGTCTGCAGTTTCTAATGGAGGATACAGAGTATAGGGAGGACTGTAGGATGTAACTGTTAATGGGATAAGAAAAGAGTATGTAGAAGTTCTAGATTGTAGGAAGAGTGAAAGTGTAATTAAAAGAAGTTGGTTGTTAGCATGAGAAAAGGAGACCCTGAGCATGAAAAAGAGACCCTGAGAAAATAGGTAAACAAAAGGAAAATAACAAGAAGAATAAAGAAATGAAAACTTAAAATTTTTCAAAAAGGAGAAAAAAAATCTTCACTGTAACAGTCATATACTATTCAAACCTCCCAGTCTTCAGTAGCCTGATGCATGAGAGGTACCTGACAATGAGCTTCCAGCAGGCATCTCAGGATGGGATTTGCCCCACCTAAAGATGGCAGCTTCTGCTTCCAGGATAATCTAAGATGGCCACACTGGCTTCCAAACGTGTTGGCAAATGGGGAGCTGCAGTGCAGGGCATGGGCACTGAGTCTGTGTGGGGTGTGGTTGGTCAGGTTGGGGGTCCTGGAGGCAGGGTGTGGTCGGTTGGGCCAGGGGTCCCACAGGTCCTGGCTGTTGTCCCAAAATGATGGCAGCCACATGTAACCAAACCTGCGGGTACTTCCAGGCAACAGCAGACAGCTGGTGATCCACTGGTGGTCTATGAGTGGTCTGCAGGCTACCAGCAGATGATTGTCAGGTGGACCTAGGACCATGGGTGATGGGTAGGTGAAAGGCAGGTGATTGTCAGGCAAGAGGCAGGCAGGTGGGCAAATGGTGGATGATAGATGGAGTCAGGGAGAAATCTGCACTCAAAAAATAGATGATATGCTGGCAGACTGCAGGTGATCAAGTTGGACAAATGGGGTAAACAGCAGGGGATTGATAAGCAGCAAAGACTGCCTTACAGAGAAACAGATTTTCCTCTGCTTGAAACCTGAGTTACAGAAAGACCAGGAACACAGTCTCCCTCTAGTCCACCATCTTAGAAAATCTGGAAATTTAGGTTTAATTTTAAAATCTTTGATTCCTCTGAGTTCTGTAACAGAATGTTCTGTCAGCATCCGGTCCATGGCATCCCTGTTTCTTCCCAGACCCAACTCTGCCCATCTCCATGAGAATCTTATACGTGCACATTGGAGATCTTGACCCACATGTCTAGACTCTGTCCACATCCTCCAAACAACCACCTCTTGGCTCCCCTTGTATCTAGAGCATTGCTTACTAGCTGTGGTCTTCCTAGAAAGGAAGGCTGTACAGATACTGGCATTTGCATGGAATTCTGGGTACTAGAGTGAAATGAGGAAGAGTGGACTTTTCAGAGACACTTTGACCCTATGGTTGCATGGACTCCTGGGGAGGGTCTTAGAGGAAGGGTCATAGAGGAAGGCTAGAATTGGACTTCCTAAAGTGAGGTACCAAGAGCTGGGACTCTGTGTGGCTGAGTGCCAGGGAAATACTGGTTAATACTAATGTTTCTTTTACGCTTTGGAGAGAAATAAATATAATTCCTTCCTTTTAATTTCTGTAGAATCATATTTGTTGCTTAACGTAGTACAGAGGTGAACTTTCTAATCTGGGAGTAAAATAAACTCTGGTTTATGAAACTAGATATCTCTCTGAAAATCCCTTTTCTGTTCTATCTACACAATGCAGATATTAATCACAAGCTTCCTATTTCTCAGCCCAGGTATTTAATGAAAATGGGGCAACCTACAATAGAGGCTGGGAAGTGTGCATGGTGCCTGGAGAAAACCTTTTAGCAAAACTTAACTTAGTATAGTATAGTCGTATAGGTGTTTGACCAGAGGTCAAAATAGATTTATGTTTATGTAATTATTATTTTGTACGGACAAAAGGATCCAATCCAATAATGGTTTTCTTAGCATTTTATTCAAGGGGCAAAATGAGTGTTTTTTTTAAAAAATTCAGAGTGGGGTGGAGATTGAGGACAAAATATGAACTTTATTCTTAATTGATTAATATTATATCCAAGGTTGGCATTTGCACAGATTAATTTTTGCTTGGGAGGAGCAACAGTACTGTTTCATATTACGTAGCAGAAAATATCCAAATCTCATAGATGTGCTTACATTGGGGAGACAATGAAGTTTGTGTAGTCATGCATTATCCTTCCTGTGCCTCAGATTCTCATGAGGTACATGAATGACAGTGATGGACTCATGTCACTGGTAGTACACTGGGTGGATCTCACTGCTGTGTTGGGCTGCCTTGGACTGAGTTCTGTCCTTTTTCAGGCATCTCCTACACTGCTCCTAAATTTCAACAGAGATGTCTGTGATAAATCTCATAGATAGGTGCTCCTGAAAGAACAGGAGAACAGAAAGAACACTTTTATTGAAGTATTTAAATCACAGCACACCTTGACTGTGTGCTGCGATATTAAGAGATAGGAGAAAGAGCTGAGTATCCATTGGGATCATGAATAGTGTTCTAACCTAAATTCTGGTGAGAAGGTGCTGCTTAAAAATGTTTAACTTCTTTCAGTGTTTGTGGTATATATCCATGGAAATGCTTAGAGCAACAACATTTTGAAAAGCAGCCATGCTAATTCCAAAATTGGGTATAATTGCCAGTTGATGAGAATAATGCTTTTATTTGAATTGAAATTAACTATTGCTTTCATTATGGTTTGGGCTTCATTTCAGTCTTTTGAGTCAATAACTGATGATTTTTTACAATGTAATTCTTTGCCTATTACATGGAAACAATCCATTAGAAATCAGAGTGAGCATAATTGTTGATTAACTTTTAGATGTCATAATTGGGCACTTACAAATGACAATGAACCATATGCACATTAAACTGGATAAGAATTGTGTATTAAAATTGTTTTCCTCCTCCATGTTAAGTTTATTTACCAGTGTTCTGAGTTAATACTAGTTTTTAAAAATTTTTTCATTTGATTAACTTTAAAATATCTAAGCTTATTTTATGAACTGATTCCCAGATTGCTGATATAGAAAGTAATCATTTAAAAAAATTGGTGAGTTTGTTTCTTTTTAGTATGTTTTCATTTGACTTAGACTTCTTAGACTTTTTCCTTCAGAGTGGTTTGTTATGTTCTTCATGGCAAAAATGTCAACCTAAGAACTTTCCAACTGAATCAAATGTATCTTTGACTCTCTTGCTGTGTGTTTTTGTACCCCTTCTCCACAATCTTCCCTAACTACCTCAGGTTTCCATTCCCTAATTGGCAAAAAATATACGCATGTGCCCCCCCCCCCCATGGCGGAACCAGTTGCCAGTGGCTCCTTTCAATCACGTGTTCTTATTGGCCAGTGTCTACTTTCATTAGTCAGGAAATATACCATACTGACTATTTAAGTGTTTTGAATTTCACCCTGGAAAATGGTCTTTGGTCCTATTCCTTCCCTGACAAAACTGGCTTTAAAGAAAGTATCTATGATCTCATTTATTTACATATTTCTTTGGTTTGGGGGTCCATGTTTCACATTTTCAAGGTCACTGCATTGGAAAATAGTTGATATGATTTTTATTTAAGCCCAGAGGCATTTGTAAGAAGGGTCAGATCACTACAGGGTCGGTCGGCCTCACAGATAGTGAGGACATATCCATTCTTCTCAGTTCATCAGAGCTATGATCTGGCCTCCTGAAGAGTCTACTATTCTAAAATATTTTCTCCTCTTCATGTGTTTCTAAAACTTGCAACATATTGAGTCCTTTGCCTTTTACGTTCAACCAATATGTTTCTGTATAAAAAAAACCCAAACATTTCTGAAAAGAGAATAATAAATTTAAATCACTTTAGGTTATTCATCCAATTTGGAGACTGAATAAACATATGGAATGTGTAATAACACAAATGCATTGAAAAGAATTGAAATATACATAAGACATCATTGTTGTTATCAGAACCTTGGAGGCCTGGAGGAGAGAGTTTGAGTGAAAGGAGGATTTCTCAAAGTACAAAAGGGAGTCCAGAGCAGATTGTTAAAATCCTTGGAAGACATCTCTCTCATCCCTATTTGCCCAGGTAGGTTTTACAGAGCCTGTGAAGACAATGGCAGCATGATTTATTTTAATTTTATGATAAGTCACTCCCATCCATCACTAAACAAAAAGCATAAAACCAACTTCTAGTGCCTCTTCAGTGAGAGATCAATGAATGGTGTGTTGATCTTGTCCTCAACTTCAATTGCTAGACCGCATTTCAAGAGAGCTGACTTGGCTGTTGAGAGGCAGTTGGAGAATATCTGCCTGGTAGATGTATCTGCCTGAATGATATGCTCCTCACACAGAAACAAAGCCTTCAAAGGTGACTGCACTGGAGCTGACCCAATAGCAGAGAGCATTGTTTCACCCTGAAGCACCTGCACCAATATTCAAATCTGGAAACGCCACTGGCGAGTGGTGTTCTGAGTTCATCTTTAATGACCCTCTTCTCTCTGCCTGAGTCATTCACTTCCCAGTTTATTGGTCTTCTCTATAGAGTGGAAGTTCCTTTAATAAAAGGACTGTGCTTTCTAAATGCTAACTGGATGTTCCATAAATGTTTATTTAAAAAATATGCATTCTGTAAAACATAGCTTTGCTAGATCTGACTTTCTTGTGCAACTGGGATAAAAGGAAATATAAATATAACCTTTCTTTTCCTTTTTTTTTTAACCTGGTAATTGCAGTTGAAAGCAAAATAGCCTTCACAATTATCAAGGTGAATCCTGTTTCCAGTTTCAGTGTCACAAGAGTATGTACAGAGGTTAAGAGTGTACTGGAGTCTGGAGTCCAACTCTCTGGAATCACATCCTACTGATGACTTTGGCAAGCTGTTCACCTTGAGGACATTATTTAGCCACATCATGCATCAGCATCCTCATCTGTAACTTGGGATGTGAGGAGTACCTACCTCATGAAGGTTAATGGAGATAATGTGTATGTGGTGATTTTGAAATATCTGCAAATTCTTTGTTACTTCATTCATCAAAAGTTACCCTCCTCTTCTCCTTCCCTGAGCTTAGATGGGCCTTTGGATTTATTTGATGCATATAATATAGTAGGAAGTATGCTACCTCACTTCTGAGGGTCAATTAGAAGGGAAAACTTCTGCTATTGTCCCGTGGGAATCTCTGGGAGCCTTCAGCCACCATGTGAAGATCCTGGCTGCTGGGAGGCTACTATAGGCAGAGGCTACCTGAAGAGAGAGTTGGCTAAGGATCTCCCTTATTCCATACCCTCACTGTATTGTTCTTCCCTGCCCAAGTGCCAGATATGCTAATGGAAAAGCTTTCAAGATGGTCCTAGTCCCTGCCACTGCCTGTCACCACATGAGAAACACTGGCCATCAAACACAGATTTCTAAGCACATTTTGTGATTGTTATTGTCTTGAGTTGCTCCTTCAGGGTGGCCTGTTGCTAAGCAACAGATCAATGTCATAGTTATAAAGTGTTAAGTGCTATACCTACCTAAGGAAAGTACTGACTAAGCACACTCTCTATTTTCCCATCGGTTTTTGTTGTTTGCCAACATGTCACATTATTTAGTGTGTTTATTCCACTGAACCCACTCTATCTATCTGCAAATTAGATGTAATAGTACCAGGATTATCTGCCTTGTGCAATTGTGATGAAGATTAGATAAGATCATAGTTCAGAAGGACCTTTGAAAAGTAATACTCGATAACAAATGAGGCATTTCTATGTTTTACATTTTTTCTAACCTTAAGTGTGAAAGGAGTTGAATATAGAGAAGGTCTTCGTATGCCATTACCAGTGCTTAGACTAAATGGATCTTTTTTTTTTCCCCTCAGATTTTAAACATTCTCAGGTCTCTGTGTACAGAGTTGCTGATTTGAAATAATTGTTCAAATTAATTTCTGAGAATAAAAATTGAAAATTCCCTATCTTATGAACTCCTTTCCATGTTCTAAATGGGGCTGTAGCACAAAGCCTATTCCAGATGATTTTGTATTTGCAGTTTTATTAAGATCCGATTTCAGAATCTTTTTGTACAGCCATCTGCATTTAGCTCTGTCATCCACGAGGTGGAGGCAAAGGTTCTTATTTGAATCAGGCATACTCAGACTTCTGGTACAGCACACAACAGATACAGAGGTACATTCTGACTTCAAAGACTGCGGACATAGACACTACAGTCATAGTTAGACACTTTCTTACTGAGGGGGAAGCAATGTAGGAATTTCCAGTTCATAATCTATGGGTGCATAATTTCTATCACTAATTGCAACTGAAAACTTGCCAAAAAGCCTGTTATGAAACCAGGAAGCTCATGGTAGTGGTTGTGGTAGAATGAACAATTAAGTGCTTTCTTGGCCTGATGGGGAAACAAATATTTCAGATCCTGGAAGAAATGGACAAGATGAAATAGCCTTAGAGGAAAGCAACTTTCAACTCTATTAAATGACTGGGATTCATTTGGCGGAAGATCAAAGTTTCATTCTATAATTAAGGACAAAATACTTAAAATGCAATGCCAGATTGAGATAGTGCAGTGTTAGAAATTTGAATGAAGGAAGCAGTGGGTTTTCAAGCTTGGTTAAACAGCAGATTTTACTCAAGACTGACTAAATCTGAAACTCTGAGAGGATGCTGGGGCACTATCCCCCTCCTCAAAGTTCTCCATGATTCTAATAAGTAACAAGATTATGAATCACTGGTCCATAGGTTGGTTAGGGGAGAAACCTCAATAGGGAAGACAGGTGCACAGAAAAAGACCAGAAATATGCGAGACAACCTTCTAAGCCTTCTTATTTATTTTTAGCTGTTCATCTCCCAATGAAATTGGGTGAACTGTCAAGCTGATCACATTCTTGCTTTACTAGAGCTTATTGCTGTTGAACTATGTGACATAATAGGATGGCTTTTCACTTGTTATATTTTTAAATCAAAATATCCACAAAGGGAAGTTTGGTTTCTCAAGAATTTCCAGGTGAGATAATAATCCTGTGAAGACAGTTAAAGTGATGGTTTTTGGGTGATGCTTAAGAACTACCTGTGGGATAACCTCAGCATCCAGAGAGACAAAGTAAGTTATACTCTAACTTTAAAGACTTTAAACTTTACAAATGGCAATAACAGAAAGCTTGTGTGGTCATTAATAGGTGCCTACTTGGGTAAGCCATGGAGCCCATTTTTTTCAGTGAAATATTAATGCAGACAATTACTGTAGAATTATGGTGTAGTTGTAACTAACATTTACCATTAACTGCCCTTAAGTGAAGGGAATTATCATTGGTGATGTGAGTGAGCCTCATCCAATCAATTATAGGCCTTAAAAGCAAAAACAGTTTTCCAAGAAAAGAATTTCAGGTCTGAAATAGAAATGGTACCTGAATTTCTGGTTTGTCAGCTTGCCCTATGGATTTCAAACATGCCATGGGGTGAGCTAATTCCTGAAAATATATCTATTTCTATCTCACTGTTCGTTTTCTTGGAGAACCATGACTTACATAATTTGTAAATGTCATTCTTAGAAACACCGTAGTTTTGCTCGTTTTCTATCATGGTGAGGATTCAGGTGTTTGGATGTAGGTGATACATAAGGTATAAAAAGATTATACTTCTTGTATAAGAGAAATGAACCAATGGAATTAGCTGTGGTTGACAGTAAAGTGAAATTCAAAAGCATGTCTATAATGTTGAGCAGCATTTAGGAAGTTTAGCATATTTTGGCAGTAACTATCAAAATATCTTTCTATAACTGGAAAACTAGGCATGATTATGTATATAAGATCTAAAATTAAAGCTCCTTATAAGATGACAATATTTGGATTGGTGATTCTTAAAGTCAGAAAAAAGTGGTGAAAGGTATTTGAAGTGTACTGGAAAATAAATCCAGTAGAACTGTGAAAATGCTACTTCAGTCAATCATGTAAAATTTATTGGCTACTTAGTAACAATCACAGCCAATTCTTCCTGATCAAGCAAAAAAATAATTGACCAAATTGGACCAGTTTGCAGTAGTTGATTGTTAAGGTTTAGGTATTAGGTGTCCCCCAAAAGCTCATGTGTGAAACTATGCAAGAAGGTTCAGAGGAGAAATGATTAGATCATGAGCGCCTTAACCCAATCAATTCAATAATCCTTTGATAGGGATTAACTGAGTGTAACTGCGGACAGGTGAGGTGTGGCTGGAGGAGGGTCATTGGGGGTGTGCCTTTGGGGTATATATTTTGTATCTGGCAAGTGGAGTCTCAGTCTCTCTCTCTCTCTCTCCTCCCCCTCTCCTCCCTCCTCCTCTTCCTCCCTCCCCTTCTCCCCCCATCCTCTTCTCCTCTCCCTCTCCTCCCTCCCTCCCCCTCCTCCCTTCTTCCTCTCTCCCTCTCCCCCTCTCCCCCTCTCTCCCTCTCTCCCTCTCTCCTCTCTCTCTCTGTATTGTCTCTCTCTCTCTCTCTCTCTCTTCTTCCTTCCTTCCTTCCTTCCTTCCTTCCTTCCTTCCTTCCTTTCTTCCTTCCTTATCAACATGTGAGCTACCTTCCTCTGCTTCACTCCTGCTTTGTTCTGCCTCACTTCAAGCCTCATGGAATAAAGCTGGCTGCCTATTGGCTGACACCTCTGAAATGGAGAGCCCCCTTATAAACTTTTCCTCCTCTAAAAATTGTTCTTAATTACAGCAGTGAAAACTAAAACATTGATGAATAATATGTTATTGTGATTTCTCATGTAAGAATAGAGCAGAATTTTCCAAATTGATTTCACAAGGCAATGGTTTTGGAAAGTACAAACACAAGGGAGGTTAGTGGTTAAATAAATTTGAAAACACTGAATTTATGTACAGTGAATTGTGACTTTCCAAATGAGTGGTATACAATGTTGTGTTTCCAAAATAATTCAGTTAAAGAATACTTTCTTAAGCTGGGCATGGTGGTGCACACCTGTAATCCAAGCGACTTGGGAGGCTGAGTCAGGAGGATCCCGAGTTCAAAGCCAGTCTCAGCAACTTAGCGAGGCGCTAAGCAACTCAGTGAGACCCTGTCTCTAAATAAAATACAAAATAGGGCTGGGGATGTGGCTCAGTGGCCGAGTGTCCCTGAGTTCAATCCCTGGTTCCAAAAAAAAAAAAAAAGAATACTTTCTTGAGTTATGCTTACTAACCTTCCATGGATTGCTGAATTGAAAGATAAGTTCCTGTTTTGTTCTTCGGTAACTGTATGACTTTGAGTCACTGATTTCACCATTTTGGCATCTGTCTTCTCATTTTATCAATGTATCAATTTTATCAATATCTACTTCTCAGAGTTGCTTGAAGTTTCAATGAGGTAATTTTTTCAGTAAAAGAAATTTTAAAAATATAAGTGCTGCCTAATTATGTGGTGGACAGTTAGTTGCTCTTCAGCTCCATAGCATCTGCAGAATTTCTCTATTTGAGGTTAATTTCCCAGTTTGGGACCATTGTGGGAGGTAGAGATGCACCTTTTACTAGAAGATGCAAAGGAACAGGCATTTTATTTCCTAGCTTTTATTTCCTATGCACCTTTTACTAGAAGATGCAAAGGAACAGGCATTTTATTTCCTATTTGTTACGTAGAGTCTCAGACCAAGGAAACAAAGTCCAGGGTTCAACAGGTGGAAGCAGATGCAAAATGCAGTTGGAATAGTAGGTGTGCTTTATTAGGAGGTGGTAATAACCTCCAGCTTTGGCTTTAGCCCCCAGCCAGTTTCAATATTGCCTCTTATTTGCCCCCATTTAGTCCTGAGTCTTTTCCATAGGCCCTTTTTATATGCAGGCCTAACAAAGAAGGCACACTGCCAACAGGTTATATAAGGGAGGCCATACTCACAAGTTCGTGTTTATGACCTTAGGTATACACCCTGAATCAAAGTGTTTCTGACCTTGACTGTACACTGACCAACACATAGTGGACTCATGGCTTAATCACACCCTAGAAGCATAACCTAGCTTGCCAGAAGTCTGAGTGAAGGACCCTTACTACAGCCATTTGGGGCCTACCTGAACACTGTTGCCTTGGGCCCTGACCTTGGCTCAGTTAATGAAATGCTCCTTGCTGGGACTTAGACTCTTGGAAGTGATAGGGGTGATTAAAGTCAGGTTAAATTGACGCCAATTACATTCACCATGAAATATGTATCATCATTACTATATAACCCTACAGCTGCCAATAGGTGAATTCAAATTTCCCGATACCATTAACCCTCATAAAGAAGGTTTTCCTTGTTCTTCCAAAACAGAAATATAGAATTAAAGTACCTACATTTTCCATGAACAAAGAAGGTGCATAGAAACATCACATATATTTTATGTGGTAAAGTAAGGTGAAAAATTGTCATATTCTGAAACTTTGTTTCAGTAAATTGCCCTCAGGAGTCTTTAGCAAAGACAGAAAACAAAAATAAAAACAAAAAACAAGATCTCATTCAGACCACAAAGATTTTCTTTTTGCAAGGCAAAACTACCTAATTAATGCTGGGATCAAGAAGGTAGTCTCAGGAGATGTTTTGTTTTTAAGAAGTGAAATATCCCAAGCTGTTTTCAGTAGAAAGCTGGCTTTAATGGCACCTACTAAGCCCAAGAAGCAATCAGGGAGTGGAGTTCAGTGGGTTGGGAATTGTAAAGTGGATGATTTATGTTCTGAGTTTTGGAGAGAAACAGCAGAGGAGGTCTAGTTTAAAGCAAGGGCTTGTGAGGTTGAGGCTGCTTACCACAGCATCATTGTGAAAGACATAGGAACAGTTCTGAAGATGAACATCACTCTTAGTTGCATTTTTGGTTTGCATTGTATTTCGGTTTATTCTGATAGCAAATCATCATGTTTATCATTTGTATGAAGACACTGTAGCTGGATAAAGCAGTATCCTCGTGTTCTTCCTAGGAACTTGATGGTTAGCTTAGGTTTGGCCATCAGAGGTCATCCTCCAGGGTGGTTCCAGCTCTAGGTCTATGAGGACAATGGAAATGAACATGTATGTTAGGAGAAGAGCTAATGGGCATTAACTGTAATACTGCTCAGCTAATGGGCATTAACTGTAATACTGCTCATCAGATGCATATGGGGTCATATTATTTTTGTGGTTAGGTAAAAAATAAGCCCGATCCATATATCCAATATGGCCCACCTCATGGGTCCAGAAAAAAGAAGTTAGAAATTCCTAATGCCAAAGAGAAAAAGTCATCACTGTTATTATGCCAGGCTTCATGACATGCTGCACAGTGCTTTCTCTTTTTCTTTAAACTAATGATGTATTGACTTCTGCTCTATGAGAATGAATGATCACTGCCAGAGCACAAAGGTCAACTGATGGCAGTGAGGCTCTTTGCTATAGATTGGATGATGAATGTCCCCAAAAGGCTCATGTGTTCAAGTTTTGTTTCCCAGGGTGGTGGTGCTCTTGGGAGGTGATGGAAACTTAAAAGTAGGGCCTGGTGGGCAGTACTCTTCAAGGGAATGATGGGACCTTGGCCTCTTCCTCTTTGTTTTCTGACCATGAAATGATCAGTATATTCTGCAGCATGCTCTTGGCCACTGCCATCTGGCACCCTAACCCAAGGCCTGGAGCAATGGGTCTGCCTGGTCATGGACTAGAACCTCTGTAATTAAGCCAAAATTAACCTTTTATCTTCATAAGTTAGTTATCTTAGGTATTTTGTTACAGTGATGGAAAGTTAAGCAGTACAGCTCCTGATTGTGGAATTGAGATAATAGGTCTGTAGTTTTTATTTTAATAAAACATTGATAGTGTGAGTTTTTTTTTTTTTTTTAAAATAGAGTCACCTTCCCTTTGTATTATGGCAAATGTATCCCCTCCTTAATTTTTTCTCTTTCAAGACAATCTAATAGAATTCTATTTGCACAGTATAAGAAATTCCATCTTTTAGTGTCTTGAATGAATTCATACCTTGGAATGAAGATGAAATGCTAGATATGAATATGTTCTTCCTTCATTTAGTCCTAGTTACGTTTCTCTCATAGTGTGAGATGTCAGTGCTGGGTGTGGTTCTAAAATATTTTTTACCCAGCTTAATTCTACAGGGTAAGGAAAAATCATTTCTCTTTTGGCAACCCAGGGAACCCTAAAACACTAATTGCTTCCAAAGCAAAGGGGCTAAACATACCCTTTGCCTTTGTCAGACTGAGACATTACTCTCTTTCCCATGGTGCATGCAAACTATGACCACAATTCAGTTTGGGGGCTTGAAGAAAGTAATCAGTCAGGGGGACCAAGTTTAACACTTTAGTTAAAAGTGAAATAGCATGAAATTGTTGATCATAAGGTATGAATTGGAGGTGTGCCTAAGGATCAGAATACCTTGAGAGACAAAAGGAATCGACTTCTAAGAGCTATTTAAATCTCTAACTTGAGAGGGGTGGGTCCGGGTGTTCTTTGGAAAAGAAATACATGCCTGACACTGTACTGCTTCTCAGAGTATATTATTTACTATTTCAGATAATTCAAAATCTTTTAAATTTTTTTAAAAAATTTTCTTTTTTCATTGTAGATGGAAACAGTACCTTTATTTAATTAATTTAACTTTATGTGGTACTGAGGCTAGAACCCAGTGCCTCACACACTGCAACTCCAGACCCTAATTCAAATTCTTGATAGTTGAAAATCTGACTATGATGAAATTATTCGTTTTCTGTTATCAGTGGATTGGCGGGCCTTTGTTTTCACATTAGTTGGGGCAACATTGTCACAAGATAGCAAAAGAAATATCTGACAGCACTGGAAACCCCTCAGTTCAACTAAGATCTGAGATAAACCCAAAATACTGCTTGCATTATTTTAAAATCTCAGATGTAATATCTTTAAAATATATGTAGTTGGATCTGGAGAGAAAATTTTTTGTTACAATGAGCAGAGTTAAGGTTACCTTCAGTTTAAGTTTTAAGGTGTGGCATTAAATCAAAATAAACTGTTTTAAAGATCTTTATCAGACATTTTTAAAGAAGTGAAAATGTCATATTTAAAAGAAGCAAGTGATAATATTTCAACAGTATTGCTTTAATTTGAGGAAGAATGCCTTTTCCTCCCAAGAACCCTGTTGTATTATTTTTTAAACTTGATGAGTGTTGTCTTGAAACCGTTTTTCCTATTGAAGTGCATCAGACTCCCTTACATGATCTTTATGGTGTCATTATCTTAGATGAGACATTATACTGGATGTAGTACCAGGCTGGGGTCAATAGATCTGGAGTTGGTTTTAACCATGTCAGAAATTGGTGGTGTGCACTTATGTAAGCACTTTAATTTTTTCTAGATGTTTCATAGTCTCAATTGTAAAATGAATTTGATTAGATAATAGGACAATTTAAATGACAAAGTCTTCCCATTCTGTGATTTTTAAAGTACATGTCCAATGCTGGATTCCTTGCTGCTATATTTTAAAATATGTACTCACCTAAGATGAGCTAAACTCAGCCTGCAGTATATCTTTAATTTCAGCATCGATCTGATAAGACATAAAGTTATATAACTTAGGAAACACTGTATTTATAGACTACTAGATCAGATAAGGAGTAACAAAACTTCGAAACCTTACTTAGAAGAAACGATTCTTGCCAAAATGCTATGTAAATTGTCGTTTTTATTTGCCAAGCTTCACATTTATTTAACTTTACCTTCTCTCCCCCCTTAAAGAGTTTACAATTTTCTGGGAAAAGAGACAAAGAAATGAGAACTGAATTTAAGTGCTGATCTGGGTGTGGTGCTGCACACTTGTAATCCCAGTGACTTGGGAGGCTGAGGCAGAATGACCTTGAATCCAGGCCAGTTCAAGGCCAGCCTGGGTAACTTAGTGAGTCCCTTGTCAAAATAAAATAAAAAAGGCTGAGGATGCAGTTCAGTGATAGAATACTTGCCCAGCGTGGGCACAGCTCTGGTCTCATCCCCAGCACCAGAGGTGGGAAAAGAAAAGAAAGCATTTAGTAACTGCTGATCTGTGAACAACACACCATGTTATAGGACAACAGGGAACTTGAGTGCTAGGGGACTCCCAGAGGAGATGGTCTCTTGAATGAATCCTGAAACCCAGTGAAAGCTAGGGAAATGAGACTGCATCATTTTGTGCAAAGACCTTGAGTTATGAGCAAGTTTAATGTGTTTAGAAGGCTGCCTCTAGCTCAGGAGAACCCCAGGAGGCACAAGACACAGTGGAGGGAGGAAATCAGGGTCCTAAATGTCTTGAATGTAAAAAGAAAAAAAAAATGGACTTCGATTTGGAAGTGAGGGAGAACTACTGGAGGAATCTTTAACCATTTTATTCTTTAAAGAGAGGTTTTTGTTTTTCTGTTGTTTTTTTTTTAACCTTAGTATAGGGATGGGATTGAGGATGAGGCGCTGGTGACGGAATGGAGACAGAGACTAAAGGGGAGGTTGTACTCCAGGTAAAAGGTGACCTACAGTCAGGAACTGAGAATGCTGAAGAAGACGGGTAGAAGACAGAAATGTTGACCCATTAGAATTGATAGGATTTGGGATTTGGTTGAATAGGTAAGGTATGGAAAAAGAAAAGGAGAATTTATCACTAAGTTTTTATTTTCAGACAATGGGTAAATGATGGTGAAATTCATAAAATTAGGAAAAACAAGAGAAAGTTTTAGAGACATGATTTTGGTCATATTTATCTTAAATTTCTTGTGAGACAAGAAAGCCTGGTGATGAGGCGAAAGATCCCAGCTGGAGGTAGATATTTGGAGATAAAATGTGCATAGACGGGAACACTCCGGAAAAGGTGTTGTCAGAGAGTTGAAGACAAAGGAAAAAACGCCAGGAAACAGAAATTTAAGGAATGGGTAGAGGAAGAGGAATATGAAACTAGAACAAGAAAGGAAGAGCCATAGGACTAAAGGAATAAAATAATAATGCAGATGCTGAACAAATTGTTTTAGGAAGGAAGGAAGAGTTGTAGTTGTCTGTTGAAGCAGAGAAGTCTGGTAAGGACTGGAAAATGTTAGAATTACCAGGGAGACTCTGGTGTGATCTTGTTAATAGTGATAGAGGCCCATCAGAGCCAGATTGCAAAGGCTGAGTGATTAAAGGAGATGGGAACAATCATAGACTGTCCTGTTCCTTCATGCATCTTGTAAGGACAAACAGGGAGGTGTCTAAAGTGTTTTTAGACAAGGAGAAGAGCAACTTTAAAACGAATTGGACAAAGTAGTAGAAAGGAAATGTTGAAGCAAAAGAAGAGCTTTTAATTAGTGGATGATTCCAAGGAAGGGAGGTAGATAGAATTCAGAGTGATACTTTCAACCTGGTAGTTTTTGACTTTTTAACAACAGTAATTTTGGATTTTCAGCCAATAGTTAGTAGTCTTTTTGGTGTCAAGATTTTGCTTTTGTCACTGTTAGCTAAAGTAGGGCTTAAGTCTATGACAATGAGATGAAGTGAGAGTAAAGGCTAACATAGAATAAGGTTGTGATTTTTCTTAAAATCACATAACCTTTATAAATTGTAACCTATCTAAAAGAGGGAAATTAAAATGGTACTTAACATTTAGAGTTGTTTTGAATTATTCTGTAAACATACACATGTAAGGCTACTCATACTCTGCTTCTCATATCGTAAAGTCTTTGTCTACTGAGAGATATAGCAAACTAAAGTGGATACTTCAGGTTTTCCTGAAGTATGAGGTAGGGAGGAGGGGGGATGGAGAATATGTCTATTTACTTTTGTCCCTGCTTCCCAGATTTTAGTTATCAACTCCAGCACATGACAGTGGCCTTTAAAACATTTTGGGCAGTCATAGTTGTGCTGACTCGCTCTCTGTTGGGACATCTCAGAGGAAGCATAGTAATGAGTTCTCAGAGAAGTGCATAGGATGCCCTGTCAGAATGACGGTAGAGAGAGAAAAAGCATTTCAAGTCTGATTTTGAAACTGCATGTTTTTCTGTAGGCGAATAGTCCTCTGTGGTATAAACAAAGAAAACAGTTCTGTGAGTGCCATGGTATAGCAAGAGATGATCTCACTGGTTGTTGTACTTCCTGGTCATGTCAACATGAGGACGAGAGTAGGGGTGGATTTCACACAGGGAGACACTGCTGTGGATCAGAAGCCCCTTTTGTCACTCTTCCAGCACTTGGGCCAAGTACAAGTGCAATGGCAAACACAGCCTGATCCCTAGATGCCAATGGCTTGAAGTGAAGGGGCAGATAGGCATTCCTTCAAGAAAACAAAACTATCATGCAAATACAGCAGGAGGCCTAACAAGTTATAATCCAAATAAGGGTAAGAAGGATAAAAAGCCACACGAAGGACTTGGAGTTAAGGGGAGAGATGTTCTGCCAGGTGTTACTCCAACCCAAGCTAATTGGCATAGCTTTCCTAGCTATGAGATCAGTTTAGAAGGACAGCCAGAAAGACCAAAGAAACACCAGAATGAATCTGAGTCCTCTAAATAATCAAATGCATCACAAGCACCTCAACAACTCTTTTGACTATTTAATAGCAGCACTACTAAATGTTTCCTGGTGAAAAAGAAAGAAAACAGAAAGCTATAGACCTGCCATCTCACCATTGCCATTGGAACCAAGTGAATTTTAGAATGGATTATGTTATAATGAAAAAAACTGAAAATTAGTTATTTTTTCAAAGACCTGAAAAACAAGAGGCTGGAGGAAGCATGGATTTTGTTCATCAAGTTCAGTTTGTCATGTGTGATGTTAAAAAGAAAAATGTGCATCAGGAAAAACAGATAAAGGTGACAGGGGAAGGTTTCAGCAGTGATATTTCTTATAGAATCTAGAAGATTATTTAGGTTCCTCCTTTTCAATGGGTAAGACCCTCACAGCAAATTTTGTTGGTAAAAAAACAACTTTAGTTAAGGTAATTTTATTTTTCTGGGAAAAGGCAACCTTGATTGTCTAACTTTTTTTAGTGTTTATGTTCAACTCTTAAGTGGTTTGAATTTTAAGGAAACATAAAGATGGCATAGTTTGTCAGTGGAATTTAAAGAGTGGTTCTTATTGTACTCTTTTGTTTTGAAATTCCAACTTTATAAATCATTATAAACAAGATTAGCAAATAGTTTTGGAAGTAGATTACAAATTTAGAAATGAGAAATTACAATCCCTAAAGTTAAAAAGGAAAATAAAACCAACCCAACATGTAGCTTCAGTTGTCAAGCTGATGAAAGAATATGTTTATTGGGCCGTAAAAAAAAATAAAACTTCACAAAAAGATTAAAAGGATTGTACTCATAGCCCAAGACTTTAAAATAGTGTAATCAAAAATAAAAAGCCATTTCAAATATTAAACAACCGCTATTGAGAACAAGAGACATTTTCTATTCTAGAGAAAGCCAGGATAGGTTCAGTAGAAGATATAAGATAAAATATTCATGAAATGATTTTTATCCTGGCTGTGTGAGATGGGCTCTGATATTTGTACTGTATTTTCCTTTCATTTTTATAAGCTGCTACCTGGTTACAACCTACCAGTTGAAAGACACTACACTACACTACACTTTCCTTCCTGGATTCACAAACTTCTTGTTTCTTAAAACATACAATTTCCTACGTTTTGCAACTGCCTCAATTTGCTTTCAAGTGGACATAACATGGAAAGAGTCATTTTTCCTAGTTCCTCACAAAGACAACAAAGTTGCAATAGGAAAATGTGACAGGAAAAGCCTGTCACATGATGACATTTTACTAACAAAATACTGAGTAAGTCAGAGTGCTCAAATTCTTCAAAAACTCTGCAGTGATAAACAGGACTGTGTTCTCCTACCTGTGAGTCACAGTAGAGAGGAGGTGAATTTACGGAACAGCACTTGGAGGCAAAGTCCGAATGCTTGTCAACCAGTCCTGCCAGCTCCATGGGTGTGGCTTCAGGCAGTTTTGCTCTTAGTCGCTCTGCCAATCTAAAAGACCATTTTTATTATGCAAGGTTTTATTAGATGTATTTTATAAACATTTCTAATGCAAAATGACATTTCAGATCTTACACAATAAAAAAAGAAAGATACTTGTCTGTCTCAAGAAAATTCTATATATGTGGAATGACTTTCAGTGAGTCAATTTGGAAATTAAAAAGTAAAATCTATGCCTCTTTTAAGATCATGAAAATAAACATAGAAATTGCTGTTGAATTTGAATTCCAATTTTTCCCCATTCATTTGCTCATGATTTGAACACAAATGATTCCTTTCGTATGTTCTTTGACCTCTTACTTTCTCTCCAATTGATTCAATCTCCTTAAAGAATATTTCCTTACAGGACCTGATACTACCTTTACACCTTTTCTTTTCTCTCATATTTTCCCCCTCAGTTTGTCTACTTCTCAACATACTGTGCTCATTTAAATGTGCATCAAGCACTTTGGCCCTTGTTTTTAGTTGTTTGATTAACTGTCCTTCTCACTTTTAAGATGTCAATAGGACTTGATAACTCTGGATTCTTTCAGTTTGGACAATCTGTGATCTTGTTTCCTCTCCACCCTTGTAATGGATAGCTCAGCCTGGTTTTGGGAGAGGGAATTTCAAACATCAAAACCCAGTCGTCTCTGTCTTCCCTAATTTCTTACCCTGGATATCAGTTCTGCTACATGTTCATCTGAAATCATGACTATGTAAACAAATGATTACTCAATTGCCTCCTTGCATTCCTGGAATTTGTAACTGTCTGCAGAGGACTTAATTTTGAGTTATCTGTTTAACATTCAACTGCTCTGTAATATTATTTTGGGTTATACAATTAAATAATTTTCTGATAAATGTGAAACAATTTAAACTTGATTGGCTTTCATTTACTTCTTGAACTTTGCTAAAGTAGACTTCATGGGGATCACTGATGGAGATGACCTTTGTGATTCTTTGGGAGTTCTGTTTGTGCTTATTTGGGGCCCAGACTGATCAAAATGATTTGAAATGGGTCTGAGAAATTCACTACATAAAGCTGAGAAGGATATGGTCTTCTCAATGGAGAATTTCCCCAAGAATTCAGTACCAGGTCTTTCATTATTTAGAGCTAATGTCTTTTTTTTTTTTTTTAAATGCTTTCTACTCCTCTTAACTGGGAAAAAGTGATTTGAACATTATTGATAATTAGCATTCCTATTTCCAGTTTATAGGTAATGTATGCTAATGATGGCAGACAGATTGCTTGGGTCTTCTTGTCAGGTAATATGTGGGGAAGTTAGATAAGACTTTTCAGCAGTTCTATAGTTCCTCAAAATGAACAGCGATATCTACAAGTAGCTTTGGGACAAGAATATTGGTCAACAATGGGCTAATGTTGCCATTTTGACTCAAGTTCTTGCAGGTAGATTTTCTAATTTATATTTTTGTGTCCATGTTTTAATTGGTCACTCAGTTAATATAACATTTTCCTCACAGAAAATAACTCAGCTGCTTCTTATACAGATATTAGATTCTAATTACTTTTTATAACTCCTAATTTTACCTCTTTGTTTTGCTGTTCACTTAACATATTCTGAGTTTTCAATCATGCATTCGAATCACAATACTAGAAAAGTATTATTGAAACATTTGGTGACACAGCCAGAACAAGTGCCTTACTTTTTCTTGTACTCAGTAAACGTGTTTTCAGAATAATCTGCACACAATTCTTGTCCCTTTTCAATGAAAAGAGAGAGTTTCCTCTTCAGATTGCCCTGTGAGAAAAGCAATATTTGCATAACAAATTTCTTTATCTTGAAACACTGTCCCCTAAGGCCTATATACCAAAATTCTATGTCCTTTCTGTGTCAGAAATCAGCAAATATCTTCAGTGTAAGGCCAGATTGTAAATATTTTAGGCTTTGCAGGCCATTTATGGACTTATAACTACTCAACTTTGTACAAAGCTGTCATAAGCAATATGGAAACAATGAGGATGGCTGTCTTCTAATGAAAATTTATGTTTAAACACTGAAATTTGAATTTCAATTTTTATACATCATGAAATATTATTCTTTCCCTCTGTCCCCAGCAATTAAAAATGTGAAGCCATTTATCTGTTTTTAGTTTCCAAGCTATACAAAGGTAGGCAGCAGTCCAGGTTTGGCCCAAGGGTTGTAGTTTGCCAACTCTTGATGTACATGATTTATAGAAGAAAACGTAGCAAATTATACCTGAGTCTTAAGGCAGGAAGTAGGGTCTTGAGAGTCACAGCATTCACTAAGACTTTTCAGGGTTGTCTCAAGTATTTTGCTGAGGAATACTTCTGGAATGTGAGTCCTTCTACTTAGTTCAAATGTATACCTGGCATGAGAGAGAAAGGTGATAATACCCTTTAAGATATGTGTAGATATGTGTGTATGTTCATGTTTTGAATAGGACATAACTATCATGAAGGCAGAGTACCTAGTTTCTGCATCTCAATTATATAAGGTTTAACTCAAACTAATTTGCCATCAATAGGCTTTGGGTTGTACAGAATTTTTATTAAAATGAGTTATTAATACTTTGAATACTTTGAATTTATTACAACATATTCATAAAAACATTATTAATACTTTTAAACACATAATATGTATTTATATATTATATATAAACATATGTACTTCAAATTCATATGGAAATTTATGCAAGTAATATAATTGACCCTATGAGTAACAAGATATTTAAACAGTTTTTCTGTAAAAATAAGTCTGTATAAATTCTTCCAGTTTATCTTATTCCATTACTGTCTACACACTGATAAAAACAGTTAGTATTTATAAGAAAAATGTAAATTAGAGTTTCAGTCCTATCTAAAGTCTGTGTCTGATATGGGGAATTTTCAAGCTCTTTGCAAACGCTTTCATGCCTTTGGTATGCATGTGTTCATACCATATGCAACTTGTGGTTTGATTACCTCAGTTCCTTTGTTAGATAAAATGAAATAAAGGTGCACCATTTCTTTTTGGGGGGTCAGTACGGGGGGTTTAACTCAGGGGCACTTAACCCCTGAGCCACATCCCCAGCCCTATTTTGTATTTTTTTAGAGACAGAGTCTCACTGGGTTGCTTAGCACCGTACTAAGTTGCTGAGGCTGGCTTTGAACTCATGATCCTTCTCCTTCAGCCTCCTGAGCTGCTGGGATTACAGGTGTGCACCACCATGCCTGGCAGGGTACACTGTTTCTTTTCATTTAATCTCCTTTTTCATTTCATGTTAGTGAATATCAATACTTTAAGGGAAAAACATGATTTTATATTTGTTTGTATCAAATGATCGTTCTCCAAAAGTTTGATAAACTTTAGACTTTTGATCTGTGACTTTGAATTAAATGTGGTATGATAAAATTAGCTATTAGAAACATTTACATATTATATAAAAAGTTCTCACATTTACTAACCTTTCTAGATGAGTTTCTTACTAGCAATCTGTGCACTAAATAAGGAAGTATTACCATTCTCAAATTAAGAAGAAACTAGTTTAGAAAAGTCTTTTGTCGATACATGATAATCAGAAGAGGCAGAACTAGGAATGCCAAGCTCCTTTCTCCACATCCAAACTCTTTTTTTAAAACTCAAGTGCTCTTTGTTAAAACAGAGTTTAAAAAATTGAGTCATTTAAAATCAATTATCAAATACTTGAAAGTCATAGAAAGCATAAAACAACTGCCAATGTTTGAATGAGTGATAGCATCCCTTCTCTCAATCTGACCACGGTGGATACATTTTGTCCAGGAGAAGTGATACAGAAAGACATTTCACATCACCTCTACTTACTGATCTATGACTTTGGTGTTTTTTGGATCACACACATCTTTACTTGTGGGCAACTCGACATCTGGCAGTTGGGGTGGTTGGGCTGCTGGCATGAAGTAAGTGCACATAAAAATGTCCATGGGTGTTTTTTCTTGACAACACTCTTCAAACTTAGAATTCTTCGTGGATAAGTTGTCACATATTTTTACTGTGTATTCAGGCAGCTACAAAAGGAATGGTGAGTTTGTGCACTGTTAGCTTCCATGTTGCTCTTATGAAAAATAAGGCTCAGGTTTATAAGCCCTGGCCTCATGTTGAGGCAAGTTAAGTGTGCATGCTCTTGGAAAGTAAAATGCTACAACCCACAGGAAGGCAATTGATCCATATATACTAAAATCTTTAAAACTGTACAACTTCGTTTCTAAGAATTCATACTTAAAAAATAATTATGGATAAAGGAAAGACTTAAATATAAGGCTACAAAGTGCAGCATTACTTAAAATATTGGAAAACAAATACAATAATAGAGAATTAGTTAAGTTAAAATATGGTGTGTCTGGAGAGATAGATGTAATACTTGTGAAACATATATGCAATAGAGTCCTGTATAGCCATTATATGTAAGTATAGAAAACATCTAGTAACAATCATGCATTTTTGGTGGGAAAAGACAGGAAACACAGTGCATTTATTGCTGAAGAAGTCAACAAGATCTTGGAGACCAACCTTCACCTAAAGCAATTATTCCAGTTTGTGTATACTTAGGACAATTATGAAAATTGAAAGTGGTGAAAAAATTTGAAGTGCCCATCAAATTATGAAAAATGTTAATAAAAATATTAATAGCCTCTAATAGTATAATGGTTATGGAACTAGTAGGATTTTATGCAATAATGAAATTTATCTGTAACTGCTCTGTCCTATATTGTTGTGCATTTGAAATGTGGTTGTGTGACTGAAGAACTGAATTTTAAATTATGTTCAATTTAAATATATTTAATTTTGTTAAAATTATACAGTATACCTGTGAAGCTAACAGTTACTGTACTATACACTTCAGATTAAGGGTTTGTGATTGAGGTAATATTGTCCTTGCATGTTGAATTTGTCACTTACTAGTTCCATGATCTCAAATTATTGCCCCTTGTTAATTTTTTTGTTTTCTCATCTGTAAAATAAACTGAAGAATATACTGATATTTCATAGGATACATGTGAAGATCCATTAAAATAATGCGTATGCAACTTGAAGAGACTGCCAAACAGGGCACAGCACTCCCTGCTCAGCACATGATGGAGATAGTGGGGGCTGCCTTACCTCTTTGGCCATGCAATCCTCAGAAGTAGATTCACAGCATTTGGAGAGGATTTTAGTAACATCTTCAGCCAGTGGCAAAACATCCTCCAAATCAGCAGTAGGAACTTTCTGGGCTAATTTTATGAGATGGCTAAACAGTTGAAAATGAATCTGTTAGCTTAACGCATCCTCAGTTTTCTTAGTTTCATTGTGAGCATACTTGTGAGCATGGTGGAGGAATACATTGTGAGCATACTAGAGGAATAATGTGCGCTCAACTCTGACTTCAACAGATGCATGGAGCACATCTGCCATATGATGGAGCCTACATACCAAAGCTGCACACTCAAAATTAAACGATCCCCCATGAGTCTTTTCAGATTTTCAGTGGTCAAAAGCAGTTTCTCTTCTGGTCAGATCTACACAATAGAGGTATGCCTTTAAGATGCTGGATCCAAAATGGCAGTAAAGAAAGCACTCCCATCTTTCTATTCATGAGGCCGGTGTTGTGTTTTTGTAGCCTCTTAGTATTTGCAAAAATTTTATAAATTTACTTAGAAATTGTAGGTAAAAGAAGTAAAGAAAGACCTATGGCCCTACACTAAAAAGCAAATAAATGTCGATATTTGGGGTGTGCAGTGTTTAAGTATTTTACAAGGATGTGAATGGGATTATGCTGTACTATTTTTATATTTGCTTTTTTCACTTACCATATCAGGAGTATTATTAAATTTTTTATATATTAATATTCTTAATATAGAAAGATATCATTAAGTATTCTTTTTTAGAATTGTGATGAAATGCAATTAAATTTAGCAACCTAATCATTTTTTGATGTATTAAGTTGAGTAGTGTTAATTATATTTACATTGGGTTGCACTGTATCTCTACAACTTTATCTTACAAAACTGAAACTCTGTAGTCATTAAACACTGTTTCATCTCTTCATGGTCCCAGTCTCTGGCAACTACCTTTCTATATTTTGTATGATTTTAACTACTTTAGATAGTGCATATTAGTGAAATTGTACAGTATCTGTCCTTTAGTGACTGGCTTATTTCACTTAACATCACGTCATCAAGATAGATCCAGTTGTTGGATGTGATAGGATTTTTAAAAGACCATCATATTCCATTGTATGCATATTTAATATTTTCTTTAGCAGGTCATCTGTTAATGCACATTTGGTTTGTTATCACCTCTTTGCTATTGTGAATAATGCTGCAATGAATGTGGGCATGCAAATAGCATTTGGAGATCCTTCCTGGAATTCTTTTAAATATATAACTTCACCAGAATTTCCAGATCATATGGCAATTCTATTTTTAGGTTTTGAGGAACTTCCACTCCATTTTCCTTCATGGGTGCATCATTTTAAATTCATAGCAACAATGCACAAATATTCTGACTTCTCTGCATCCTCTCTAACATTTTCTATTTTCTGCTTTTTTGATTGTGACTATCTTTTTCAAAATCGAAAATGTATATATATATTTCTTTTAGTTGTTGATGGACCTTTATTTTTATTTATTTCTATTGGGTGCTGAGAATCAAACCCAGTGCCTCACACATGCTAGGTGAGTGCTCTACCACTGAGCCACAACCCCAGCCCCTTGATTGTGACTATTTTAATGGGTGTAGAAAATATATCATTGTAGTTTTGATTTGTAATTCTCTTATGACTAATGATGCTAAGCATCTTTTCATATATTTGTTGGCCATTTTTACATTTTGCTTTGGAGAATTGTTTATTCAAGTCCTTTACCCATTTTTAATTATTTTTTTGTTGTCAAGTTATAGTAATTCCGTACATATTCTGAATATTATCTTCATATAGGATGTGATTTTCAAATATTTTTTCTCATTTTGTAGGCTGCCTTTTCACTCTGATTATGTCCTTTGAACAGAAGTTTTAAGGTCTGATATAGTTCCATTGGTTTATTTTTGCTTTTCTTGTCTATGCATCGGTGTCATTTCCAAGGAATCATTGCCAAATTCAATACCTTGAAAATTTCCATTATTCCAGGAGTTTTATAATTTTAGTTCTTAGTTTTGTAGCTTAATCTTTGTTTAGACCAAATGTTACTTCTTTGGAGTAAATTCCAGGAGTTTTATAATTTTAGTTCTTAGATTTAGATCTTTAATTCATTTTTAGATTTATACATAGTGTAAGGTCAGGATACAACTTCATTCTTTTGTATGTGAATGTCAGTTTTCTCAACACTGTTGAAGAAACCCTTTTTTTCATTGTGTAGTCTTGGCACCTTTATTGAAAATCATTTGGCCATATATGAAAGAGTCTATTTTCAGACGGTTTTGTCCCATTGGTCTATGTATCTGTTTTAAGACTAGTATCACAGCCCCTTGATTATTGTTGCTTTGTAGTGGGTTTTGAAATCAGGAATTATTTTGTTGTAGTTGTTGTTGGCACCAGGGATTGAACCAGGGGTGCTTAACCGCTGAGCTACATCCCTAGTCCCCTTTTAATTTTTTATTTTAAGACAGGGTCTTGCTAAGTTACTGAGACTGACTTTGAACTTGTAATCTTCCTGCCACAGCCTCCAGAGCTGCTGGGATTACAGGCATGTGTCCCCATGCCTGGTGATACCAGGAAATGTTAAGCCTCTGACGGTTCTTTTTCAAGATCGTTTTGACTGTTTGGAGTCTGTTAAGATCCCCTTGAGATTCCCTATTAATTTTAGGATAGTGCTATGGTTTGGAACTTGAATGTCCCACAAAGGCCCATGGGTTAAATGCTTGATCCCAGCCAGTGTGGTGGTAATTGGAGGTGGTGGAACTGTTAAGAAGTGGGGTTTAGTGGGAGGTCTTTAGCTCATTGGGAATATGCCCTCCAGGGGGTAGTGGAACCCCAACCAACCACTTCTCTTTTGTCTTCTGGCTCTGAAGTGAGCAATTTGCTGTGCTACACACTTCCACCATGATATAATAGCACAGGCCCAAAGCAGTGGGTCCAACTGATCATGGACTGTGACCTCTGAAACTGTTGGCCAGAATAAGACTTTTCTCTTTATAAGTTAGTTATTTCAGGTATTTGTTATAGTAATGGGAAGTTAACTAAGAGATTTTTTTTTATTTCTGCAAAAAATTTCATTAGAATTTTGAAATGATTGCTTTGAGTACTATGGGCATTTTAATAGTATTAAGACTTCCAAACCACAAAACAGTGGGTTGTTTTTCCATTTATTGTATCTTCTTTGATTTCTTTGACCAATATTTTGTGCTTATCATAGAATACTTTTTTACAATATAATTTTGACAAAGTTAATTGGATCGTTTTCTATTCTAGGAACATTTATGAATTCACTAGTTTTTTTCTTATTAAAAATGTGGCAGCAATATTTTGTAGCTTAATCTTTGTTTAGACCAAATGTTATTTCTTTGGAGTAAATTCCTAGACACTGATGTGTGTATAAAGTGAAGGTGAATAAAGAATAAAGTAATGTCTATTTAGTGATTTTATATTATAAATTCCTGTGTTCTACATGTCAAACTCACTATCTCAATGTAAAAGGAAAACTAAAGGAAAGATTGGAGATCATTGAATATGTGCATAGTTCTGTGGTAGACTGTATTCTATATTTTCTTTCACCAACACCTGGGAGAACTCTAACATTAGGGATAGTGCAGAAGCAATGTTCTGAATGTGATGATGATACTTAATCCTTACCTGAGCCTTGATTTCTCCTTTCCATAAGCAGCATATTGTGAACAGATTCTATTTGACATAGTGGTAAGAAGGGATAAATGTTTCATTTGAAGTCTCTAGAAAAGAAGTGAGAGAATCTCATCAGATGATCAGAATCCATTGAAATCAGTGTGCACAAATAGTGTAAATATGATGCTAATGTCATGATTTTGTTGATGACAGGAAAGCTGAAAAATGACCAAAGTAACATTGATATTCCCTTTCCTGAGGTGGCATGTTTATTTTCTTACTAACCGCCTGTGAAGAAGACATTTTTGAACATGTAAGTGCAAAAACCTCAACGTCTACCATTATTTAAAAGAATGTCATTACAAGAAGAAAAACAGCACATAACTATGTCATAAGCAAACAGAACCTACCTCTTTCAAGAAGCATACTGTTGGGCTTGCAGAGGTACAGCAGGATCCTACCATAGAGAGATAACTCTTGGTGTACCCAACTAAAAGTGGCAGAGGAGCTTGTCCATAATTACTGGAATATTCATACAAAAACCTGTGGGAGAAAAATAGGATTGGTCAAGAAATTTACAGGAAAACAAAACCTGATTTCTCATATGTGTGTTGATGGAGAAAGGATGTGTGTTTTATCAGTTTTTCATTAAATGTCTAAAAAGCATGAAGGACCTAGAGAAACAAATTAAAATATACATTGATTAAAAGTCACTTTTAATCAATGTATATTTTTAGAAAACTAGTTGCCTTAATTCCTATGTGATCTGCTTGAATCAAAGAGCCATTTGTCCCTTTGTTCACTTAGTGTCTAGCCAAGTGCATCACCCATAGTAGGTGTTTGTTAAGCCATTTATTGAATTAATTACAATGAATGTAATTAGCAGGTTTATTCTTATTCACTTCAGTTTACTATTCTAGACAATTGCTGTGTATAAGCATACTTAGTTGTTGAGAGAAATCATTTCAATTTTTAGGAGCATAAAGTCATGGATTTAAAAGAAACTGAAGTCTTGGACAAAATCCTCTTTGGAAATTTATAAGAATGGCCAAGTCAAACAGGTGTTATAAAATCATTACCAATTTGAATGTTTTGATTTGTGCAATATATTATCTTTCCATTTTCAAATTAAATTGTCTTTTGCAGTTTTTCATACATTTTTATGTGATTCTATTAGTTTTAGAACATGAGTAAAATTTGGCTCCTCATGCATGTTAAACAATGAGGGTCAAAGTCACACATTTACTTTTGTAGTGCATGTGTCATGTTCCCAATGCCCTTTGTATGAATTCAGTATAAACCAGGAACCTTGCATTTCATCACTGTTGTTACAAGCTTTTATAAAGGGCCACATGATCAAAATAATTGGTTATTAGGAACACTGGACCTGGGGAGCTTTAAATGAAGAATCTGAGCACGATGCTTGAAAGAACGACAGTTCCCAGGGCCCTATCTATGACTTCAGTATAAACCAACCTCAGAAATCTTCCAGCCACTTGCATTCCATAACTGCTTTGTGAGCTGTTTCTGGAGATGTATAGAAGTGAGGGGGAAATAAAGCTGTTCCTTTTTTGTGCTTTCTTGGAAAGTATTTAGAAAGGACACAGCAATAAAGCTGCTTCCATTTTATGGATTACCTCTAGCCTAAGGGCAGCCATAATAGAGACTATAAAATGTTGGAAAATATGTTATTTAAACAGGGAATCCAAAGGATTCTACTTCAGACAATAGAACTAGGGCTTGTGGGTGGGAGTTTGGGAGAGTTGATTTCATCTGTCTGGGACAAACATAAATAATAATCGGCAGGGAGATGGCAGATTATTATTATAAATAATAATCTGACAGGGAGATGGGCTATCTGGGGTGAGAATCAATTTTCCATCATTGGTAGCTGTCTAGGTTTCTAGAAGAAGTGTTTGCATAGAGTAGCTGGTTAGATTAGATTCATTTCAGATGTCTTTATGACCCCAATTCTTTTTATAATGAAAACAACTCACTGGTCAGCAAATCCCTTTGGATCTTTCCTGAATGCTTCACAGATTTCATCATTTGTTGGCTCCACATAGGTAGGAAATTCTTGTGGCTGGTGATTCAGGGCAGCCATACAGAGCTTCCGTTCAAGCCCCTCTTTGGTACAGCATTCAGGAGTTCCTGGGTGCACTGGGAATGGAGAGTCACTTTCACAGGATTTGGTAGATAGTGCTGAGGTCTTCAAAGAGAGAAGAAAAAAAAAGAAACTTACACAATATGTGCAACCTTACAGGCTTGCAATTCTCCATTCAGTATAACGACTTAGTCTATAATTTTAAAATTGTCATCAGCAATCAAGTGTCCATACAAAAAACTCCATGAGATGATTTGGGAACAAGAAAAGTTGCATAGGTATAGTTTCAGGCAAGTATGGGATCTTATTTATGTTAATGTTGAGTGTCCTCAGAGTAGAACAAAAAGCAGAACCTTCATTAACAAGTGGACATATGTTCTACTGTCATCATTAGAGTTTTATCCCTTTGCCCAGTGTTCCTCCATGGGGATTTTAACATCTCTGAGGAGGAGAGGATCATTTGGAAAAGTTCCACTGATGAATCCGGTACCATCTCCCATATGCCTTCTGTTGCAGTTACCTAAGAACAAAGACTTCCCCCTGCCCCCTTCCATTCCTTTATTGCTTGAACAGACCCTTAACACTTGACTGCTTTAGAGTTCTGTGCTGGTTTGCATCTTATCTAATGGTTCTGGAACATGCTTCTGCATCAGAATTATTTTTAGGATATGAAAACAATAAGAAATGCCTGGGTTGTACAACCCAAAAGTTCTGATTCAGTAGGTCAAAGATAGGTCTTGAAAATCTGGTTTTCCCAAAGTTTCAAGATTCATTCTCAAGTGAAGCATGGGTTGAGAACCTCTGGGAGCTCTGTAATTGCTTCAACATGGCTACACTGATGCTTGAAGCACCATTAAAGCAATTGTAGCAATGGAATGTTCTTTTTGGAAATAATTTGATACTTGAAATAATACTGTAGAAAAGAGGCATTATAGAAAAAAGAATTAGAAATAGTCTTATGGAAAAATTACTTATGTGGGAAAAATAATTTGATATTTTTATACTTATTTTATGTGTTGCTCATCTTTTTAAGGAAAAACTCTAAAGGCCTTTCCTATCTGTGGAGAAAAACGACGTGATGAATGAGGTTTGCTAACCAACTCTTTTTTTTTTTTTGTACTGGGGATTGAACCCAGGGGCACTCCACCACTGAGCCACATCCCCAGCCCTATTTTGTATTTTATTTAGAGACAGGGTCTCACTGAGTTGCTTAGGGCCTTGCTAAGTTGCTGAGGATGGCTTTCAACTCGTGATCCTCCTGCCTCAGCCTCCCAAGTGCTGGGATTACAGGCGTGAGCCACCACACCCTGTGCTAACCAACTCTTGATCCTCATAAATACCCACCTTACCAATCTCTCAGAACTTAGGAATCAGGCTCTCTTTAAATCTTATCTCTCCTATTAGACCATTTCCTTTTCCTTTTGCATTTATTTACCTGGCAATTTTTCTCTTTTGCTTTTTAAAAATTATTCTCTTTCAAATAAAAATAGAAGTTGAAAAAGTATCAACACTTTTTTCCCCCTATTTTTATAAATATCTCGAGTAAGCAGGAGGGAGTTGCCATGCAAAAAATGCCACCTTACTCTTATTCTCTTAGGCTCCAGGACTGTAGAGACAGGTCACATCTTTGGTCAATGGATGCATTAGCAAATAGAGGAAATAAAATTTAAAATGTGTTGTGATGTTTTGATCATGGTTGATAGTTCAATGCTTGTTTAGTTTGAGGTGGTACAGAAGGTGAGGTTGAAGTGACTGTTATTTATGAGCATGGCAGTGGGAGAAAATGATTATAGAATTCAGAGAAAGAAAATAAGGGCCAGATAAAGCAATCTGTGAGTAAGAATATTCATTGTATAGTGTCTGTTCTAAGCAGGTCTTTGGAGACTGTTCTGCAGGCTAATAGGCTTGAGCAGAGAGACTGATGGGTCTGTGGAGGCCTTTATCAAGGTGCCTCTAAATGGCATTTGCATTAGGCCTGATTACTCTATTAGTAACTTGCTAAAACTACCCAGGTTTCACATTTTTCAATTGTTTGTAGTTTGTACTCTGTCATTTCAGAAGTTCAATTTCTGCATGTATACTATGGAGAGAGAACTCAGAACCAAGTGTATGTACAGGGCAATTTTTGAACCTCCCAAATAATTTAAGTCCATCATTAAAGGATTCTGGGGCATGTGGTACCAGGGCTGACATGATGATAAAGGTATGGGTAGACTTTTAAGCTGCATAAAATGTACTAAAATTATTTTAGGAGATTCGTGAGCTGATATTTGTAAGGTGCAAACTTACAGTGATATAAAAAACAGGCTTTAGAGTAAGATCTGGATTCATAGTCTTTAACTGCTTCTCACCAGCAGTGTATATTTAGTAACCCTATGTTTCTTTAGCACAGTTTTCTCATTTGAACCTTGTAGAAATGAGTAAAATGGACTAATTCTGCTAAAATAAACCTGGGATCTCAAGACAGTAGGCTTCGTATTTACCCCCACCCGGCCCCCAGACTAGGAGTAGGTAAACTTGCTGTGTGAAGTTTCCCTAAGACATGGCAGAGGGGCCCATCATGGCTTCCTGGCCTGGGCCAATGCAGAGAGGGCCAGCCACATAAGCTCACCCTGGTGTCATAGCAGTCAGGGTCAGCCCCCTCCGCACAACAGTCTTCAGTCAAGGAGACAACTTCTTTCACAAGCTGGCTGACCTGTTCAAATGTGCCACTGGGAAATTTTCTGCTATATAGAACTAGTGACCTGAGGAAAATAGCAAGTCAATAAATAGTTAGCATTTAATCTTTTTTTTGCATTTTGATACATATTAAAATGAGGTCTGTCTATTCAGTTCTTAAATGGAATATTTTATACATTTACTTTTATATTGGATAATGAAAAGAATATAACATTTCATTTTAAAAAGTGGTTTTTGTTCTAAGAAAATGTATCTTGTAAACAGTAGGCATTGGACTTAGATGTTCCACTAAGTCAGCCTGATATGATGTTTTGAGCACCCCCAAAAGAACCTGTTCTGTTCCTCATGACCTCTGTTTGCCAGAGTCCTGGAATGTACTATATGTGTACATTTTAATTTCCCTTAGAAAATCTTTCTGATCACATTCATAAACTTATTGGTGACAAATTCTTAGATCATCATAACCACATTTCAACTGGGATCTTTGAATTCCTCCATTTGCGTGACAACCCTGCCTGTATTGGCCTGGGACTCTGTTCTCTGTCGTCTCAGAGATCAGTTCAACCCTCCCTCAGTTTTGTTGCAGGCCAAGCCACCAGGTGAGCTGAGTGCATACTGCACACTTACAGAGATCTGAAGTCATCTTTTCCCAGAACGGCGAGTTCCTTGCAGACTTTATCCTTTTCATAATCTCGGCCTAGGACCAGAAATAGAAAATTTGTATCTTTTCTCTTTTAATGAGTATTAAATTGAACATGTGTAAAGTGGTAATCTACATGGTCTATGGTAAAGTAACATTTTCTCAAGCTCTATATGCAGTTACATTTTGGAAGTGACTATCCAGCTGTTTTCTCTTCATAGGCCACAATTTTATGGCAAGCTATTATTTTTTTAATTTTTTTTAAATTTTAGTTCATCATACACAAATGGAATACAACTATCATTTTTCTGGTTGTACACAAAGTAGAATTATACAATTTGCCTATTCATACACATACATAGGGTAAAGATGTTTGTCTCATTCTATTATCTTTCCTTCCCCATCCCCTCCCCACCCCTCATTTTCCTCTATACAATCCATCCCTCCTCTGCTATTATTTTTTAATAGGCAGCACGAACTAATGTTGAGAGTAGATAATTCAAACAGTGTTAACTAGTGAGTCAGACTCTATTAACATGAACATTATTCTCTTAGATCCCATCTTTATAGTAGTCCTAAAATGGGACTGCTTCCTCTTCCTCCATCTCTCCCCCTCCCTCCTTCCCTTTCTCCATTATCCCCCTCTCTTCTTTCCCACCCTGATGTTTTTCCTCAGTTGTCACTGAAGGCTTCAACAGAACAAGCAACAAAAAATAAATGGAGAAGCTTCTTAAATTTCAAAGTGAGGGGCCAGCCCCACTAATGCAGGACCTTAAAGGAGCTAGCTCGGCCACGCTGGGTCCATTACCCATCTCCAGGGTCTATAAGAGAATGCTAGAAATTCCTCTGGGAATAAGATGGAAATCAGGCAAAATACATTTTGGAGAAAGTCGTCAGTGTGGTAAGTCTGGGAATGGTGGGGAGTGTTTCCACCCATGGCAAGTGTAAAGAGGAGCTCCAGGGAAACCACTCAGAGGTCATGAGGGGTGAACCTTGGAGTTTGGGCTACAGGGGACAGGTGTCTGATTAAGGCCAGAGAATCTAAAGGATGAGGGCTGGTTGGGGGGCCTAAGGAACAAAGGAAAGGGCCATGGATGGAAACTAGGTCTGATGTAGACCAAGCAGGAGAGCAAACTAGCCTGGAGCCATCTTAAATTTTATCCGCCCCCTACAAATGCTATCTAGAGGGCAGTAGGCTGCACCAGTGAGGCATCTCTGTGCAGAGGCAGACGACTTGAAAATTGGGGCTCAAGAGAAAAACCTAAGGTGCCAGCTGGGTGTGACATGCGTCCAGGTATGAAGGGAGAGAGTTTGCCTAAGAGAACACACACATCAGCATCATGCCTCTCCAGAACCAGAGGGAAGGTCAGTTACTCCCCAGCTGCCTGTTGAGTTAGTTTTCTCTGCTTTTGCCTCTCCTGATAACTTCTCCCTCCCCTGTGTTAGCCCTGGAGGAGCCAGAAGCAACTAGAGAGTAGGTAGAAGGAGAAGAAGGGAATAGGCAGAGAATAAGAGACGTCCACATTTATCATTTCAACCATAGCACTAGAACAGGCAATGAGGTGGTTACTTCAGGGTTCAAAAAACCAGAAACTTTTTGTTAGTGGGAGTGAACAGAAAAGTCATGAGACCTGGTCTTCAGTCCTCTCAAGCCTCAGGGAGTAACTCGTTCCCACGGAGAGAGATGAGTTCTTTACGGATTATGAGACCTGCTTGTTCAATGTGTCTACTACATGTCATAGGGCAGCCACATGGAAGTCAGTGAGTGTTCTCCTTCCCTGATCCATCATTTATTCAAATGCATTCCCAACACTCTTTGATGCTGCATATTTTGAAAAATTTTAAGTATATGAATGGTCTGATCTTTAAGTGGCTTTAACTTTTAGTAATTTATCCTTTTGGCTCTAAACGTTGGGAAAGTGACCTCAGAGATTATGGTGGTAACCACTGTCATTATTTTATCCCCAAGATGTCCTTGCTTGTCTAACAATTATAGTTCTTGGAATACTGAATATGCCTGGGTCGAAATTGTTGTTTTATAGTTGTTAGTGTAGATGGTGATGACTGGGTACAATTGTTTTTTGTTTGTTTGTTTGTTTTGTAAAAGATTCTTTGTAAATTTGATAGATTTATGATAAAAGCTTTTGACTACATATATTTCAGATTGACAACCCAAAGTATATTTTTGGGGTGAGAAAAAGTCATAATTGAGAAACAAAAGCATTCTTTAGTGGCAGATTTTCAAATTCAGTCTTTACTATAAAAACAGAAATAATACAAACAAAATAAATTAAGGATCACAATGCACATGATGCCCAAGATGATCATAAACGCACACTGGCAAACCAGACAGAGACAGGCCACAACGGCAGCAGAACAGCTCTTTCTTCTTAGCCCTTGACCACCCCAAGGAGGCACAGTGTCCCACTTGTCCTAGAGAAAGAAGGAAAAACTCCTCAGCTGGCAGAGGTCTCAAAGAGGGCAGTTCTGAAAGCTGATTTCTTGTAATCCAAATAGGTGTCCTTGTGGCAAGGCTGTGTGACCCATTTTTTATGAACAGGACTGTTACTTTCCTCTGTGTATTTGTATGACTAAGTACAGTTAGACTGCCACCTACTTTTACTTAATTTTAATGGTGAACCTCTTCTTGTGATCTTGACCTGACCTAGAAGAGCTCCTGAAATTTTTACATGCTCAAAAACTTGGAATAAGCTGTCTGCTCAAAAACATCTTTAAAAAAGCTGCCTAGGAGACTAAAGGGGAAAAAGAACACAGGCCTCACACATTCTGCAGTGGGGAATGGGGGAAATCAGAGATTAGTTATCATTCTCTAGGAAGAAATGCAAGAAATAGTCCCTGAGGTCAGTTTTGGGAAGAAGAAAAATCTCCAAACCCCCAAACAACCACCTAAATGCCCATTTACTGAAGAGATACACAAATGGGTTCCCTGGTTCTTTCCACTGCCCAGCTGGGGTGGGGATGGGAGGTGTGAAGAATGCCAATCCATAATTCTGTTGCAAGCAGATTGGTGGTACCTCACACCTGTCCAGAGTGTGAGACCATTGCCGACCTGTTCCTGTATCATGGGGTGGAAGTGTTGGGGGAGGCTGAGCAGGGGTGGCCTGGAGAAGTTCTCCTTTCTAGAGGGCATTCCAAAGGCCCTCCCCTATACCCACAAGTCAGCCATTAGAGGCAGTCTTCTGATCAGGAGGAGGCTGGGCTCTCAATCCTGCCACACTGCTATTGGTCAGGCATATCCTCCTCTTTCTTCTCCAACTTGAATTTCTCAGGCTCCTGTAAAACCTTGACCGTGAAGTCCTGGGAATTCTGTAAGATACAGCTAATTGAGTTGCATCATTAGAGAGCTTCAGGACATTGATACCATCAGCAGCTAAGATAAAAGGCAGATGCAGGAAGAATTTCCTGGCAAAATTGAAGCTTTTTAAGGTCATATGTATGTCTCTATTGGTTTTTGTTGACCATCCAGTGCATGGGATCTCTGGTCTGAACTCCTCAAACTGCACACCAGAAGCTCAGGTTCTTATAGGTGACTTTCCTCTGCACATCAAATACGATGATGCAGGTGTGGGCCTTATGGTAGTAGGAGGTATAAATACTTTGGAATTGTTCCTGGTCAAAAGTCCATGAGGATGATCTTGCAGTCCACAGTGGCCCTGTGTTTATGTAGGGTCAGGGCTTTATGTGGATAGCTGCTGTAGCTGAAATCCATTCCTGAGAATTCTCTCCATGAGTTTAGACTTGCCCACTGCACTGGGCCCCAGACAGATGATCTTGAGGTTGTCATCAGCATGGTATTTCTCTTGATCCAGCTTGTAGGATTTGGTCCCCTGACACTGATTCTTAGTTGTAGAGAGGTTCAGCCAGATGGTCTTGTCACTAGTGGTCCAGTGCGAGGACTGGAGACACTAGGGAGGCCACTGCACTCTGGCCCCGAAGCCCTTCTGTGCCACCAGCCCACACTGAACGTGGTGCTGCACTCAGTTTCCATCTTTACCATTGCTTAAGCAGTATTTTATAATTAGAGACCAATTCTATAATTTATCTAGAAGAAAGGGATGGAGAGGGAGGTAAGAAAGCAGGTAACAGGGAAGTACTGGGGAATGAAATCTACCAAATTAGGCTATGTTCATGTAGGAATATACCACAATGAGTCCTGTGTTACACTAACATAACAAGAGTAGAGGGGAAGAGTTCAGTAGAGGAGAATAAATGGATCAGTGAGGGATGAGAGAAAGGGAAGGTACTGGGAAAGACATTAACTAAATTATGCTATGTGAATGTACAAATAAGACATAAAGAATCCCAGTATTATGTACAATTTTAAGGCACCAATAAATATTTTTTAAATTTAAAAAATGAAATAAACATAAGAGGTTCTTAGAATAATGATTTCAGTCTTTCCTAAGTGCTATGAGTGTGTTTTTTTGCTTAGGAAAATTTTAAGTTCTGTAGTGTTGGGGAATATAGCACACATTAAGAAATATCCCATGCAAGGAAGAAAAGACCCACATATTCAAATCTGACATAATTCCAGAGTAACTCTGGAAACTAGACAAGGCAATAGGATTGCTTAAAGCTAATGGTCCATAGAACCCAAAAGGCCACTTGCAACCAACCTCTGTTTGTCCAAGAACATTTGCTTCTAGTAGAGTTTTTGAAATTAATTGATTAGTCTACAAGATTGGATATTGTAATGAATTCAAAAGGTCAAAGAAAGGCAGAAATTTTCATTAATCATTGGTGCTATTCTCAGAGGCCAAAGATTAGAAAAAGAATATAGGTTAGAGCTGCCCTCATTTAATGAAGAGCTGTACTTCAGGATGTCAGTAGAGCTGTTTTATGCTGTTGCTAAAGTAGAGAGAGGAAGAGCGGCCGGTAGTTGCTGAGCAGTAGCATTTAGATCAAGGTAAGAAAACTGTGTTATGACTGTGACTGATTAGGACCAGAAATGATAGCAACATTTTGAAGAAGCAAGTTTGTCACTGGACATATTAAAATGAATTTAAATAACCAAATATGTTAAAGATTCTTGAATTAGATACACTTATAGTCTCATGATCTTTACGATCATTTCCCAGGGATTATATATTACTATTTATGAATCTCCCCGAAACGTGCAGTATTTTAAGCCACAAAATATGGTTCTAATGGAATTTTTTCCTTTTAGTGTAAATGAGATTACCGCTTAATAAACGCCACCTATAAAGCTGAAGAGATTATTTTTGTGGGTACTTGTATTGTGACAATTCAGTTTTTCAAAGTGAACCCCTGAATTCAAATGGGTTACTGCCAATGAACATTTTGATAAATATTTTGTTTTTAGCCTTCTGGTTTCAGATTTCTCATTTCACCAAAGGGGGAGAAAAAAACAAGAAAAAGAAAAAGAAAAAGAATTTCATCTTATATGTTATGAGAATGCAATGCGCCTGAGAAAGGAGTGTAAATAAACACTATAGATTATCCCATTAAGTAGTTTGAATTAAATCATCTGCTTGTTTATATGCAAGTGCTTTAGAATTCATGGCCATCACATACAGCTTTAGCTAGAATGCATTTCAGTGGGAGAGAAGTGGGGAATTAAATGAACTGCAGAAAGCTTAAAGTGGTTTTGGAACCGTCTTTGCTCAACATTCAGCCTTGGACTTGGGGGGAATCAAGGGAAGAAGGCTCAAAAGGGAGGCACTGAGAAAGTTCAGAATTCAAATACAAGGGTAAATTTTATTTAAAAAAACTCATAAAAGAAGCTATTGTATCCTGATCTTTCAGATAAACTATCCCCAAACATATTTCTGATTAAAATTTCTTTTATTCATTTATCCAACGAGAAGATATATAGCTTACCAGGCTAGAGAAATAAGTTAATCATTTTTCCATTTTGCAATAAACAAAACAACAACAATAAAACCCAGCAAAGGAATACTGAACTTAATTTGTAATGTGACTTAATTTGCAAATTGACTCCCAATAACAATTGAATACTGCTTAGTAAATGTTTTCTATATCAGTTACCTCACTCTGATTCATATAGTTAAAATATGGCTCAAATGAATTGTAAATGACATACTCTGTCCTTTGCCATTTAATCATAAAGAGGGTGATTTGGATCTTTGACACAGTGCCAGTAAATATTTGCATGATCTTAATGACTCTTGTGAAATCATTTTTACATCAGTGATGACTCAGTATTAAATGTTTACAAATTTCACTAACAGAAATTTTTACTTTTTGTAATATCATAACCATTTTTGTCTGTATTGTGAAATATTCTGGTAAGTCATTTCTAATTCTGAACTTTAGAAAACAAATTTGGTTTACTCTTAGGAAATCTTTATTGCTTCATGCCCTTTACCTTTCCCAACAAACCAGATAGTATTCATCCATATGTGCAACGGATGATTTTTGAGGACTTGCTCTGAGCCAGGTGTTGGGTTCAGTATTGAACCTGAGAATACAATGGAGACCAAAAGAGACATACCTCTGCCCTTATGGACCTTCATCCTAATGATTAGAGTCAACAAGCTACTCACTGTCTTGACACCAAAAAAAAAAAAAAAAAAGATATTTTGGATGTTTTAACAATTGTTATAATCTTTCACTAGCAACTAATCTGGTCTTCCAGGAAAGCCATTTGTATATCAGGAGCAATGAGTGGATCCTAAATAACTTGACTTGACTTGAGTTGATGTGTATACAGGATGCTAGAAACAATTATGGTTTGGATATGAGGTGTCCCCAAAGGCTCCTGTGTTAATCCAGGAATATTTGGAGATGAAATGATTGGATTGTGAGAGCCATAACCTGAGCAGTCCACCTACTTTGAATGGACTTACTGGGTGGTAACTGTAGGCAGGTAGAACCTAGCTAGAGGAAGTGGCTCACTGGGGTGTGCCCTGGAAAGGTGCATCTTCCCTTCAGCTCTTTTCCCCTTTTCTCATTCTGCTTCCAGACCCCCACAAATGGAGCAGCTTCCCTCTGCCATGTTCTTCTACCATGAGGTTCTGCCTCATCTTGGGCCCAAAGCAATGGATTCTGCAGACCATGGACTGAACCTCTGAAACCATGAGCCAATTTAAACTTTCCCTCCTCTAAGTCATTCTTATAAGGCATTTTGGTCACAAAAATGCAAAGCTGACTAATACATTGTCTCAAGTTGCTGTTTTCCTATTGTGTTCTGGAGAATCACAGGATTTTGAAGTTCTGTTATGTATTATGTTTTTGCAATTTCATTTCTTTGGCATTTCTATTCTACATTGACAGGCTCACCTCTTTTAGAAAAGATGAGTACATATGTTAGTGTTTCTTTTAAAGCATATTTCCCTATTATGAATACAGTTTGCAATGTTATTCAAACTAATCAGGCTAGATACTACTAATTTCAGAATAATAATAATACTTGACAAATTAAACATTTGTTTTGTTTAAGAAGCTGCCTTAGTGTACATGCATGAACGCACAGATGGTGTGACTCTACTTTGTGTACAACCAGTGAAACAATAGCTGTACTCCATTTGTGTTCAATGAATCAATAAGTAAATAAAAAAAAAAAAGAAGCTGCCTTAGTTATTGGAGACTGATATACTTCTCAAGATACTGTCAATGAAGAACAGGGAAATTGAATTAACAATTTTTTTTAAATTTTCAGTTTTTAAATCTCCATTGACATTTTTGTTGAGCATTGATTTGGGATTCCATATTAATACTGATGGTTGCAAGGAGGTATGCAGTTTTTTGAGTTTGACTCAGTGGAAAGAAATTCAATTCTTTTATATTTTGAGACCTACATAACATTTATAGATTCACTAATCTGGGGGAAATTAAATGTACCTCTTAGAATCATATCATTGGAGTAAGCTGAACTTCATTTTGGATTTTGAAAATTTGAAAACAGTAGGAGACTTAAGGTCAATGAGTTAGTGACCCACAAACTCCAGCTGCAACAGAAACAGCCTCACAGATTCGTTCAAACTAATATTCTTGGGTTCATGCCAGGTGGTACCCTGTTCTTTGGATACTCACTAAAGTCCCAAAGGAAGCATTTTTTCCCCCATATTTGTTTTAGTCAGCTTTTTTGCTGCTGTGAGTAAATGATCTTACTAGCACAATTGTAGAGGAGAAAAGGTTTATTTGAAGGTTCATGGTTTCAGAGGTCTTAGTCCATAGATGGCTGGCTCCATGCCTTGGGGCTTGAGGTGAGGCTGAACATCATGGTTGGAGCGGGTGGTGGAGGGAATAGCTTACATCACAGTGATCAGGAAGCAGAGAGAGAGAGAGAGAGAGAGAGAGAGAGACAGACAGACAGACACATTCCACTCTCCAGATACAAAATATATACCCCAAAGCCACACCCCAATTCCAATCTCCTCCCACTACACCCTACCACTTCCATTAATCCCATGAGGGATTAATTCACTGATTGGATTGTAAAAGTCTTGACCCAATCATTTCCCCTTTGAAACTTCCTGCATTGTCTCACATGTGAAACTTTGGGGGACACCTCACGTCCAAACCATAACAATATTCTTATCCTAACTTTCCTTCTTTTCATGGATTATGCATCCTTACCTCTAATTGCTTTTGCAGGAGTACAGATAGGAGAGTTTTCTCTTGCTTTGGGATAGGTGAGTATAATCTCTGCTGCATCTTGACTTGGAAACTTAGAATGCATTGCTGTGCTTAGGTTGTAAAGCAGCACAAGTTGAGTATTTTTTATCTGAGACCAGATGTGCTTTGGATTTCAAGGATTTTTAGATTTTAGAGAGAATCCCTAATCTGAAAATACAAAATCTAAAATGATCGGATTTTTGAATTAGGAACACTCAGTTCTTGTAAGGGGAAATAATAATATGATAACTGTTAACATTTAAGCACCAATAATTTGAGTACCATTCTAAATATTTGATAAACATTATTTCCTTTAATCCTGAAAAAAATCCTGTAAGATTGTAGTTATCACAGTTCACTTCTAATAAGAACTTAATCTTTGTGTACAAGTGATTTTATGAAAAATTGTGTTTTAACTTTCAAATAATTAACAATAATTTTTGAGCATATTTTGTCTTTGAGTTAGAGAATTACTCTATTGGAATTTCTCACTATTCTATTCATGATGTTCAAGAGTCATCATTCATGCCTTTCTGAACTTTTAATCTATGACTATCAGTACTGGAAAAGTTAATGGTTATTCTTCATTACCAACCCACCTCCTTTAAAAAAAAACCCAAGAAACTTTAAGGATTTGGTATAGGGGAAGGCAAGTAGTTTGGCTGAAAGTCTCAGTCAAGTTCTTGGGTCTCAGTAGAGATGGGGACTTGAAGTAATACTTGCTAGGCATTTGCTGATAGATCTTGTAAAAAAGGTCAATACTAATTATGTTTCCTTTAAGCAGAACTTTTTGTTTTTTATTAATTCTTTCTGGGAAAAAAGTCATATCTAGTTAAGAGGTCTGGTATTCCTTGGTACAGTTTTAGATACAACATGTGTATTTTAAAAAATGCCAATTCATCAATCATGTATTATAAAATCTTAGGAAATTATCATTCAATAAGGGAGGACAAAGTTGTATTTCTATATCGTATTCCTGTGATGGGGTGATATAAATAGGAAGTAGAAGTGATTCAGCTTTTATGGTTAGCCATACCCTGTCTATCACAATTAAAATTTCAGAAAAAATCAATTCAAAATGAATTAAAGAGTTAAATGTAAGACCTGAAACTGTTTAACTTATAAAAGAAAAAACGAGGGAAAATTATTTTAACATTGGTCTAGGTAATGATTATTTTGATGTGACATCAAAGGCACAGGCAACAAAAGCAAAAACCAGACAAACACATATTAAAAATCTTCTATAAGGGAAAGAAAGTGAAGAGACAACCTCCTGTGTGGAAGAAAATATTCGCAAACCATTCATCTGATCAGGGGTTAATATCCAAAGGCTAGGTGCCATCGTGCATGCTTGTAATCCCAGGCATGGAGGCAGGAGGATCACAAGTTCAATGCCAGCCTCAGCAACTTAGCAAGGCCCTAAGCAACTCAGTGAGATCCTGTCTCTAAATAAAATACAAGAATAGGGATGGGAATGTGACTAAGTGTTTAAGGGTCCCTGGGTTCAATCCCCAATACCAAAAAAAAAAAAAAAAAGAAATCCAAAATACATAAGAAACTTAATCTCACACACACACACACACACACACACACACACACACCAAATAAAAAAATGGGCAATGAATTGAATAAATCCTTCTCAAAAGAAGATGTCTATTTGGTCATAAACATAAGGAAAATGTTCTCAACACCAGTGATCATCAGGGAAATGCAAACCAAAACTACAATGAAATTTCACCTATACTTGTTTGAATGGCTATTATCAAAAATATGAAAGATAAATGTTTGTGAAAATGCAGAGAAAAGGGAACCTTTTTATACTGTTGAAGAGAATATAAATTAGAACAATCATGGGAAATAGTGTGGAGGTTTCTCAAAAAAGATTAAAAATAAAACTGTTGTATTATCCAGTATTAACACTTCTGGTATACATTGAAAGAAATTGATATCAATATATTGAAAGGATTTCTGTATTTCCATATTCATTATAGCATTATTTATAATAGCTGAGATACAAAAACAACCCTAGAGTCTATAATGGATGAATGGATAAAGAAAATGTATTAAGCATATACAATGGAATACTATTCAGCCCTCTGAAAGAAGATAATTCTGACATTTACAATAATGTGGATGATCCTGGAAGACATTTTGCTAAGTGCAATAAGCCAGGGTCAGAAAGAAAAGTGCATGATTTTATATGTGGAATCTAAAAAAACCAAGGTCATAGAAGAGTGGAATGATAATAACTAGTGAACAGTTACTAGTGTGGGATCTGGGGTGAAGGAATGGAAAATTGGTTAAAAGGTGCAAAGTTTCAATTAGATAAGAGGAATAAGTTTTCAGATCTTTTTGGACTCAGGGTGGCTATACTCAATAACAATGTATTGCATATTTAAAAATAACAGAGTAAATTTCAAATGTCTCAACACAAAAAGTGATAAGTCAATGAGGTGATTCAAATATTCATGGCCTTGATTTATTCTTTCTACATTGTGTATATGCACACACCTAAAAATATCACATTTTAGCTGGGTGGAGTGGTACACACCTGTGATCCCAGCAACTCCAGAGGGTGAGGGAGGAGGATCACAAGTTCAAGGCCAGTCTCAGCAATTTAGTGAGGTCCTAAGCAATTTAGCAAGACCCTGTCTCACAACAAAAAATAAGTAGGGCTAGGGATGTGCTTCAGTAATTAAGCACCCCTGGTTCAATCCCTGGTACCAAACAAAAATCACATTATGCTCCATAAATAGCAATTTATCATTTAAAAATAACTTTTAAAAAATCTTCAGAAAACAATGCACGCAAGTAATTTTCTTTCACTGTTTCTTGTTATTTATGTGTATCTAAATAATTGGTCATTATACCAATATAACTTGAAAATAAATCATGCAATCTAGTGACAAGGATATGTCTTACACATATCATTTATATTTCTATTATCATATCTAATTTTTGTTAAGCAGAGCTCCCGAACCATTTAAATGCATTTTAATTGCAGCAGACTAAAAATGGCATGATTTTATATAAGTAAACATTCCTTTAAAGATTAATAATCATTCTTCTTATAATTATAAAAACTAGATTTGTGAACCTTTTACCTTATTTTTATTTTTTAGTAGGGTATGTATTGATACATGTATGCATTGTACAATGTTTAAATCAAGTTAAACACATCTATCTGCTCAAACATATATCATTTCTTTATGGTAAAAACTCAAAAAAATTTTACAAGGCCCAAACAATTACATAGCAATTATCTGTGATATAGAAATACCATTTCCTGAATGGGATACAATTTTTTAATTTTCTTACTAAATCCTAGTGAGAAACTGGGAGTTCATTATTGGCTATGTATATTAATTGTAATTTAAATGGGGGCAGTTCATTAAACATTTAATGATATTTTATACTAAGCACTGTGATTTGCATTGTTTTAAGTGTTCTATAACACTCCATTTACCTTACTAAGGTAAGACTAAATAGGCTAAATACTTTTAGACAAGTAAATTAATAACGACCTTTTGCCAGTATCATTTAGGAAGAAAATGCCAGTTTTCCCAAGATACATAGCAGGTATTACATTGTAGTGAAAACTAGGATGTTTTCACTAGGATGTAACACTTCAGTCATACTGGCTATGAGTACTTCAAACGAACAGTCATGAGATATCAGCTCTCTAGAACTGTAACAGGAAGACAGAACTGCAACTCAAACCAATCTCACCCTGCAAGGCTGCTTGGAACCCAAGAGTTTGCAGAGCCCCTTTTATCTGTACACTTTGTAACTTCCTGCCAGGAGAGAACACTCACAGCTTCCGGATAGATCACTGACCTGGTCTTTGAATCAACTCAGAGAGCTGGTGGATTGAAATTCTACTCCCAAATACTGTGTATTTGTTGCTTACAAATATATTTATGTGTCTCAGAATATCATCTGATCAATGGACCAAGGTAAGAGTGCAGTTCAGAGAGTTAAGGGAGCTTAGTTGAGTTTTTAAGCATCCATTTCATCTGGGACTAGGACTGCTAAGAATGTCAAAATGGAGATTGCAGAATGTCCTGTTAATCCCCAAAGGATTTGTAATTCTGATGTGGAGACTATGGACACATACTGAGTTAGTAATCCAGGATGGCAACTCACATCCCAGTTTCATATATATTTCCAAGACTTGGCCCATTACTGAACCATTGTGTTCATGTATTCTGATCTGAATCACCATCAGCAGGATTTTTTAGGCTCAGATCTTCCCCAGGGAAATCTGGGGCAAAGGAAGATGCCTTCAGAGTTTCTTAGAAATTACCCACACAATTTATTTTACCTTCTCATATCGTATTTTATCTCAGATCTTGTAGTCAGATTTACCTAAGTACCTTGTTTAAGTATCTATGGATGACAGGGGCAACATCAAGGAAAAGTGAGAATAAAAATCAAATACAGGTCATATATGTTGCAATTAGTAAATGATAATTTTTGGTAAAACACATTTTATTCCACTGGTTAAATACATTATTAATCTGAACATGAATGTACGACTTGGGTGAATGTGTTGACTCACAGTCTAAATGAAATTTTTATTTTACAAAGCAGGATGAATGCAAATTCCCTTATAAACAATAAAATCCAGCAAGGAAAGTAAGTTGTAATTGATATGGAAGGTTCCCAAGCTGTGAAATTCATAAATTTGAATACATCACATAATCTGTTTGCATCATTAACAAAAAATTTTAAAGATTGCCTGAAAATGAAGACACAATTGGAGGTACGATTTCAATGAAAACCATATTTCAATTATCTTATTTATGGTTGTGTTTCATAGTCATGGAAAATTCTTATGTGGGAGGTATTTCAAAAATGCATTTTCAAAAATTGCATGTATATAATTCTTTGAGGAGGATCAAAGAAATATCTCAGCTGACTTTTTGTATCATTGACATAGTGTATTATGCTGTCAATAGAGATCAGTATTTGAAATGTGAAAAAAATGCTTAGTCCTGAATTAGTTTCCAATTGCATTATCTTTTTTTATGTTAATTTTTAAAATTTGTTCTAGTTATACATGACAATGGAATGCATTTTGACACATCATACATAAATGGAGTATAGCTTCTCATTCTTCTGGTTGTACATGATGTAGAATCACACAGGTCATGTAGTCATATCTTTACAACTGGTAATAATATCTGATTCATTCTACTATCCTCCCTATGCATTATCTTTTAACAGCTAACACAGTTCTAATTTCGAATCGTTCTCTTCAGATTTTATTTTTAAAAAAGAGTGGAGGGATAATTGATAAATTATATAATTCCATTTTCTTTTTCATGAGGCTCTTAGGGTTTTTTCCCTATTCCAATTCAATAGTATGTGGCATAATTGAAGTCAGATCAATCCCTCATTGATCCTTTCTTCTCTCCCCCAACACAGTCACCAATTCTTCCTCTTCTTACCTTTTATATTATTTTAAAAGGGGCAATAGAAAATTTAACTAGTAAGAATTCTTATTAATGGTCACAAGAGAAGTTTTACCTCTTTCAAGACCATGTCCAAGTGCTACAGCAAGCAGGAAAACCAAGATCCTCTTCATTCTTGTACTCGGGAATCCTGGAGCACCTCTTATCACCCGTAGGTTGCTATGTAAAAGACGATAGCCAAAAGTTCCCTTTACTAAGACTCCTGACTGTGAACTAATCAATTATTAATCTCTACACAGAAGAAAGGGACAGTCATCCTTGGCCCAAAAGAGATAAAATTATCATCAATCAAGGCAAATAGACACTCTGGGCATAATGTAGTGGAAAATCTGGGAGATTTTTAATCATTAACTTTGTCCAAATTCAAAAGAGACAAGGTGTATAGATTATTTTCCACTGCTGTTTTCAGGAGAATTGATTTACTGTATTGGTTAGGAACACATTTTCTCCCTCTTTATAGGGCTATTTATCTTCTTTGCACACTCCCACTGTTCTCATGTATTAATAGAAAATTAGAGGTGTGATTCTTATTTCACTTTGTCTTTTTAAGACTACTATAAATAATCATTGCCTTCAAGTATCACAGTTCAAATGTTTTCAGTAAAAAGGAGAAAAAAAAGTGAGAAGGCAATTTAGTACAATTCCTTGAATCCCTGATTTTAATGCTATAAAGCAATTTCAAAATGGTGGTATAGTACTTTCTATGTAATATTACACACTTTTTGAAGCACTGGTATATACTAAGAGTAACCCTAGAATTGATAAAAAATAACTGTAGTGGTTAAGTGACTTGTCCCCATTCAATGAGTTAGTGGATTTCCTTTAGACAGTTTAAAGCTCCTTCTAATATTCCATAGCTGATACATTTTATGAAAATGTAACTTGGGAGCTCATAATGGCATTAAAGGTCATGGAATCCAGTAACTTCATTTTATAGAAGAGAGAACTGACTCCCAGGTAGACTCTGACTGGTCCAGAGAGGCACAGGTAGTGATCATTTATGGGAATTAGCTCAGCTCCTGGTCCTCTTATCAAGAAATGCTCAGGTTCAGATTAGATGCACAGGCTTGGGAACCAAATCTTCACCTAGATCTTACTGCTGTGTAATCTTGGGAAATTTATTTTATTTCCCTAAATCTTGTTCTCTTTACATGCATTGTGGTGATTTCATAGTACCCTTGTCACATGATTACTTGAGGTTAGGATAATCTTTGTGCAGAATTTACCATAACATCTAACATATGGTAACGTGCATTAATCTTAACTATTACCTTTCATTCTTATTATTATTACTTTCCCCTCTACATCTCTAAATTTGTAACATATGGGGAGGTCATTTGAACTATTGAAGTTTGGAACTTGGTAGAAGATTTAAAATCCAGTTCTTTGCCCTGGGTCTCACAGATAAGTGATTTAGAATTCCATTATCAATTCATTAGCTGAGGATTAACTGTATGGGAAGAGTTCCCTACAATCTCAATAAATGATAGTAACCACTTATATTTTTAGTCAGATCCTCCAACTACAAAGAAAATATTCAAACTCGACGCCAGTCAATGAGTGAATGGATTAAGAAATTGTGCTGTATGTAGACAATGGAGTTATCCTCAGCCAATTAAAAGAACAAAATTATGGCATTTGCCAGTAGATGGGTGGAAATGGGGAATACCATGCTCAGTGAAATTAGCCAAACTCAGAAACTCAAAGGTCAAATGTTTTCTCTCATATGTGGAAGCTAGGGTAAAATAAAGGAAAGGGAGAGGGAAGTATAGGATAATATAAAGAACCAATGAAATATAAATTCATAGACAAGTGAAAGAAAGTATAGTAGAGCAGAGGAAGGAGAATGGGAGAAGGGAGGATAGTTGGGAGAGAAAAGGGGGAAGGAATAGGGATATCATGAACTGAAAATGATTTTCTTGCATGTGTGAGTTTGGAATTTGTCAGGATGAACCCAATTACTGTGTACAACCATCAAGCTCTAATAAAAATAATGCATAGGTGTTAGGTTCATAAAGTAGAATACAGCTAGTTGGAAAAGATAACACTTCAGTGTCAAAGAAATATTTCTGTAACGTCGGTGGAAATCCACATGGCAAAGCCTAGCAGATTCTGTAACACTGATGGGGAGAATAACCAATTTTTTATCCTATTCAAAAATTAGATTACTGTTTTGACTAAATCTTTGAATTTTCCCTTTGGTTCAACTCCTAGTTTATTTTGCAAGTTCACTAAAAATGTGGATTAGTTTTACTGGAAATTATTCAGGAATAAACTCTAAATAAGCGCAAGAAGTTTAAATAGTACTGAGAACCCCAGAAGCCCATGTAACTAATAATACATTAGTATTAGTTTTCATTTAAAGATAATATTAAATATACTTTTGTGTTTTTAAAAATGGTATTTGTCATATGATGATTAATTCATTCAAAGATACATTTAGATGATTTCTAATGAATTTTTGCTACAGCATTTAAGCCCAGCTCATTCTTTTATTTTTTTTAAAATTTATAACTTTATCTCTGCTTTTGCAATAACACCACTTTTGTTTAATTATAAACTACATGTTGCAAGAATTGCGACATCTTATTTAGGTACCCTCTTGAGAAATCTCTACACAAGCTGCCAAATGCATTCTCTTGGCTTTGTTTTATCTTTTTCTCACTGAAAATTGGCACTCACTTACCTCTTTTTAAGTCTTATTTATGTGTTTCTTCTTCATCTTTCAGATCCTGATTGCTTGCTGTGATTCTAAAACTGGGCAGACATAATTAATCATGATTCGCATAAATGAGAAGCCTCGTGTGACATTGATTACTCAAGGAAGTTCAATGCAGAGAGAAATGGGTGAAGAATACCAAATGAAACCTGGCAGTGTTTGTTACAGCAGCAGTTAGTGGTATTGAGAAATTTCTTAAAGAAATGTATTCTTGAGGAAAATTATTCTTTAAGCATGTAAAGAGCAGAATTGTACAGTCATTGTTTACCCCTTTTAGTGGCTCTTAGATTTTATACTCTTTACCAAAGCAGTGTCTTTTTATTTTTATGTTGCCATGGGTTGCTTTAAAACTCTTCCATTACAGTTCTCCAGTAGAAATGACCATTTTCAGATTTTAACCAAATGTTGCATTTAGATTCTCTTTATATTATTAAAATGCATTATCAGTATCTTTCCCTGATATGTGACCTAATTAAATGGATGTTAATGGCTTTAAGTAGTCCTCCTCCCTTTTTAAACCTGTTACCTTACCAATTTATCATATTAGCAATTTTTAAATTTTAGCATTAGAATTAACTGTGGTCACTGTGCAGTGCAATAGATCACTAAATGTATTCCTTAAATCTAACTGAAACTTTGTAAACTTTGAATAACTCCACACCCCTTTCCCCATGTCTCCTCCCTGACCCCCATCTCCAGCATCTGGTAATGACCTTTCTACTATGTTTCTTTGAGACTGACATTTTTTAGATTCTACATGTAAGTGAGATCAAATCATATTTGCCTTTTTGTACTTATTTTCCTTAACACATGTCTTCTAGGTATCCATGTTGTTGCAAATGACAGGATTTTCTTCTTTTTAAGGTCATGTAGTATTCCACTGCATATATATAACCACATTTTCTTATTCCACTCATCTATTGGTGGATCTTTGTATCCATATCTTGGTTACTATGAATAATGATGAAATTAATATAACAGTGCAGATATCTTTCCAACATATCAGTTTCTTTGACTATATAACCAGAGGTGGGGTTGTTGAATGAAATGGTAAGTCTATCTTTAGTTTTCTGAGAAACAGCTGTACTATTTTTGCTAATGAGTTTACTAATTTGTAAGCAATAGTATTCAAGGGTTTTCTTTCTATATATCATTACCAATAATTGATACCATTGATATTTTTGCTAACTATCCTAATAGTTGCAGTTTAAAGTACTACCATAATGTTGACATACAGAGAGGAACAAAGCACAGTACAGATTTAAGGTATTTATTTTATTTTATTTTTATAATTTATTTTACAGATTAGTGTGATTACTGTGAAATTTCCATATATGCGTACATTGTGAATTGATCATGTCCATCCCACATTCCTGTAGTCCTTCTAGTCCCTACCAATCAGTCTTCTACTTTCAGGTCAGCTGCATTTATTTATTCTTTAGTTTCCCCATATGATAGAGAACATGTAATATTTGTTTTTCTGTGTCTGACTAATATTGTTTAATGTGTGTTAGACAGTTTTGCACCAGGGTGACTGAAATAACTGGCAAGAATAGCTTAGAGGGGGAAAGCTTATTTTGGCTTTCAATTTTATAAGTCTCAGTCCATGGTTGGCTGATTCCTTTGCTCTCCACCCAAAGTGAGGAAGAACATCATGGTAGAAGAGCATGGTGGAGCAAAACTGCTCAGCTTGCCACAGCCAGGAAGCAGAGAGAGAAAGGGAGAAGCCAGGGGAAAAGGATATAATTTCCATGGCATGGCCCAATGACCCACCTCCAGCCATGCCCCACCCATCTACAGTTATCATCCAGTACAGTAGTTCTTTCAAATTATTAATCCATCAAATGGATTAATCCACAGATTGGATCACAGCTCCCATAATCTAATCATTACCTCTGAATATTCTTGAATCAACACTAGAGCTTTGAGGTGACACCTCATATCCAAAGAATAATGTTCTGTCATTGTCCTCCCAAAAGCTCATATCCATCTCACAATGCAAAATGTATTCAGCCCATCTCCAAGAGTTCTCAGAGTTTTAATAGTTCCAGCCATGCCCAAAAGTCCAAGTCCAAAGTCTCCCCTGAGAGTCCAGGGAAACTCTTGGCTGTGAACCTCTGTAAAAGTCAAAAATAAATTATATACATTCAACATGTAATGGCAGAGTAAGTATTCCCATTACAAAAGGGAAAAATGGGGGTTATAAAAAGAAAGGATGGAACCAAAGCAAGGCCAAAACCCAGCTGGGCAAACAAGTCCTTTAGCTCCATGCTCACCATCTGGGGAATAGGGCTGTGAGATGTGAGCTTCAAAGGTCTTGGGGGCAGCCCTGTCCCTAATAGCCTTTCTGGTATTAGCCCACATGGCTTAGGCTTCCTTTGTCCATAGCCAGCAGCTTTCCTCAGCAGACATTCCATGTTACTGGCACCTCTTAATCTCTGGGGTCTCCATTCCAGTTTCAGTTATAGTCTCACAATTTCACACATCACTCTCTTAGCCTGAAGGAATTACAGCTCAGTCACAGGTTGCCTTACCTCCCAAGTCTTCTTTGGAAATCTCAAAGAAAATTTTGTTTACCCCTTAACTCTAGCACCTTGCATTCATGCAGAACCAACATCTTGTGGACAATGTTAAGGTCTGCCACTAGCTTAAGCAGTAGTCAGGTCTTTTTGGACCACAGCTGCAATGGTCTCTGAGTGCCTGGGCAGCTTACTACAGTGAAATGAATCCTGGGGAAACAACTTTCTCCTAGGTACCCCTGCATGGACAGGGAGCCCATAATTCTGTTAAAGGAGTTTTTAATTTGACATCCTTGAACCTGTGATGAGTGTGGTCTTGCTGATTCTTGAGAGGCCCTCAATACATCTTTTCTAGTATATCTTTAAACTATCTAGCTTCTCCTTAGTGGCAATAATCTCTTCAGCAACCATACCTTCCTTAGCCCCAGTCTTACATATATTTATTCTCTGGCCAAACTGTAAGGTTTTCAAATCTTTCCTCCCTGCCTTCCACTCCTGATTCTCACAGTAAACATGACTAAAAGCTGTCATGCCAATACTCATGCCATGGCTTGAAATTTAGTATCTTGAAATTTTTCCACATAATTAGTCCATCACCTTTAAATTTAGCCTTGCACAAAGTCTCAGGACATGGATCAAATGTAGCCAATTCTTTACCAGAATGTAACATGATTAGTCTATAGTTCAATTTCCAATAGAGTCCTCATTCCCTTCTGATTCCTTTTGAGCATAGTCTTTACTGTCTGCATCACTATTGGCATTCTGGTCTTTTGAACTCCCCCCAGAACCACCCATTAAGTTCTACTTACAACATTATGCATTACAACGTTTTAAGACTTCTCCTGCATATATCTCCAACTTTTTCCAAACTCTTAGAGGCTTCTGAATAGCAACAGGTAGTCACAGCAACAGCCTCACTTTTTGATACCATTTTCTGTTAGTCAGTTGTGACCAAAATACCTGACAAGAACAACTTTAGAGGAGGAAAAGTTTATTTTGGCTCATGGTTTCAGGGATCTCAGATCATGGTCTGCTGATTCCATACAGTTTTTAGTTACCTTCAACTTGTTTCATTTCAAATATATCTTTCATGTTCACTTTGCCTAAAGAACAATCATCAGTGATTCATGATTTAAATCTCCCATATTTGTTCTGGTTTATTAAACTTTCAGAAAAGAATCTATCTTGTCTCTGTTGTCTGAGACTGATTACCTGCACAATGTGTGTTTTACAAAGCATTACAAAATGTTTTGGTTCATTGTTACTTGATTGTGAGGAGACATGTAACTACATATTTAGTGAGTTACTCATATTTAGTGAGTAACTACATATTTAGATGACATGTTTTTAAATTTTATTCCATTAAGAATTCAATTGCATGCATCACTTCTCATTTTCACTTGTTTCCTTACTCATTTGTTCAATGCTTACTATGATAAGACCTTTGGCTTCATGGTGTTTTATAGATTGTGACGGTATTATGTTTTTAAAGGAGTTTATGTGTTCCTGACTAATGATAACTAGGATTTTCAGACTTCCTTTCCTTATAAGTACACAGCTTACTCTGGACACTGCTTTTGCTCAGCCTCATATCCTGTCATCCTATCTTCCTCTTCCTACTCCCAAATCTTGCTGTTGGAACCTGTGTGAGTAGGTGTGAACAGAAAGCACCTCATTTGAGCTGCCCTGGGGACTTCTCTGCCTCAGGGCTTGTCACATTTGCATGGGACACCTGTAAAATCTGCCAATCATTCTGATACACATTCAAAATTAGAATGATGAGGAAGATAACACCAGAAGCACAAGAGTTGGGGATGAATACAATTTTTTTCTACAGGAAGAGAATTTGGGGGTTCTCAATGATCCTTCTGAGGGACTCATCCTAGAGTGTAAGCATGTCACCAAATAAGAAGTACATATGTCAGTCATGCCTCAGGCTTTGCTTCTAGGAGATTCCCAGGTGGGACACTAGAAGTAGACCTAGTAATATCTTTTTCATAGAGCTCAAGACAGCACCCTGCAGGTGGTGATCAAGAGATCAGATCCCACTGCAGTAGAAGAGTGGTGGTACCCGTCAACACACAGTAGTGTCAGTATGCTTAAGATGCTGTTGGGCAACACTGAGCAATTATGGTGTCAGTGTTAATTGTGGCATTGGCTGGGTTTTATGAAATGCTTTAGAAATTTTATCAATTTATGTCATTCTGTGAAGTTCAGAAAGCTTCCATGGCAGTGTTTACATGGGTTTGTTTTGGGAATTGAACCCAGTGGTGCTTAACCACTGAGCCACATCCCCAGCCTTTTTTATATTTTTATTTAGAGACACAGTCTCACTGAGTTGCTTAGTGCCTTGCTGAGGCTGACTTTGAACTTTCGATCCTCCTGCCTCAGCCTCCCAAGCCACCGTGTCTGACTCATGGCAGTATTTAAAGATGACCCTATCTCCTAGAGTCACTGAACAATTTCTGCTTTATCCTAGGGCTATATGAACTCCCCTGTTCTTTGTAATAGTATAGGTTTCAGAGATTCTGATTTTTTTTTTTTACATTCTTCAGAACATCATGCTTTTTATTATATTATTTCATCAGTCTAATAGAACATGCTGAACAAAAATTAGTATATCCTATGGTGTCCTGGAAGGGGACATGAATGGTAAAAGGTGAGGGATAAATTCCCAAGAATTTCAGGGAACTGTAACATAGGTGAAGTTTTTTTGGAGTTCAACATAAAAAAAAAAAACCCTCCATTCTCAGTAAGCCTCTTTGGACGTGGTATACAATGTACTTGGGATAACTTCTTAGCCCTTTATCCAGATTAAAAGAGATGACCTTGGAAAGAAGTCAGTTAACTGACACCAGTGGTTTTGAAATTGTCCGTCAGAATACAGTATAAGCATTGAGTAGAATGTGGTACACCATATAAATGTTGCCCTCAATAACTATAATGTGACTATGGGAACCAAAGTTTGCAGTGAGGATTGGCTTACTCACCATTATTCCAAGAGACTGTCTTTGGAATTGTCTTTTCCCTGCCTTGGATTTACTAGCATAGAGGTCCTGGTTCTCCTTAGGAAACACTTCTACCAGAGGGTATAGCAAGGATTCTGTGCCCAATACTACCTCATTTTAATTCCTCATACTGCTGATCCATTAAACAAATGATGTATTAATACAGACAAGAATGATTGATCTTGATTACCTGTGACAGAGATGTTACACAACAGAGACAAGAAGGAATACTTCTGGAATTCAGAATATTTTGGTGCTTCCACACTCAGACATGAATATGGATATGTAATCACAGCAACTACAGTAGACCTCGGTGAAGTAACTAATGGTTTTGACTTCCCTTGTAAATCCTATATTATCTCATTAGGGAAGAAAACTGCAGCTACTGAGTTTTTGCTCAAGGATTAAGGGAATCTAAAATGTGTGATGGAAGAGAAAATAATAAATTACAGCTTTGTGAAGATTTACAGTAGTAGGCATTGTGTCTTATTTCTCTATGACGCATTTAATATAGGGCACAAATGGGTCTGAGTGGTGTAAGTGATAGACTGTATTGGACAGCCTCTCTGCTCTGCTTCATGAACTCCAGCCCTTCATTTTATATTAGCAATTGCAGTAGCAGTCTGCTACTTAACAGGTGCAACCTGACAGACTTGTCCCTGTATGCCTCTTGCCTTCTCTTTTGGTGTTTCTTTATGAACAAGCATAGAGCATTAGTGGAAGAATTCTGATACGTGCACCCTTAGGGAAGTATGAGAGATTTATTGCTGTGGGTCGACTTTTGGCCAGCGAGGCTGGAAAAGTAACATAAATACTTTTTAAAAATTTATCATTCAGGTTGGCAATTCTGAATACATTTTACATGGCTTCTCTGAAGCATTCCAGCATGATTGAGTCTCAGAAATAGTCAACTTCATAAAACCTGGGACTGCCTTTCACTCCTTCTGCTTATTACTCTTCCTGCTGTATTCCTGCTTCTTGGATTATTTGACAATATTAACAACTGGCAGGAACACACTTGATTCAGGTTCTGCTTTTTCAATTTTTTTGGAGGACACTGCACCCTAAGACACAGCCTCTTCAAATTAGGGTTGACCATGTGACATATATGATCATGCTTGGGAGCACTTGAGATTCGCTTGTGTAATTATGCCTGCTCTCTTTAGTCATGGTGATTGTATAAACGGATGTTGACATGAACCAACTGAAAAATGGAAGTGCCACAAGGAAGCAAGAGTAAAATTTAAACTTCTGTTTAGTTATCTGGGAGTTTGTTAATGTGGTATAACCTTGCCCATGCTAGTTAATATGGTTTGAATAACCACTGGTGAATTGGTGCAATACGGAGCAGCAATGTATCAGCACCTTTCCCCTCCCTTGAGTTCATCTGTAGGAAATAGAAGTCTAGATTTTGTTTCTTTAATTTTTCCTTATAATTTATTACAAACATGTTGAAAAGGTACAGAGGAAAGCATATTTAAAATTCATATACATGGAAAATAAAAATCCTTTTAAAGCACTTCTGTTGATTGCATTCTCCTACCTCTGCGGTAACCAATTCATCTATCATCTATTTTTGCTCCTCTTTTTATTCCAGTTAATGTCATATATTTCTATTCTGCATAATTCAATAAACAATATTTAATATTTTTTGCCTGCTTCTATATTGTATCTAAATGCTATCAGCACTATGCACTACCCTTTGCAACTGCTCTCCTTTCCCGGAAACAATGTTTTTTGAGATTCACTTAGGTTGATACGAGTAACTTTGCTTTATTCATTTTCACAGCTTTTAAGCACTTAATTGCATGGATATGCCACATTTTATTTATCCATTCTCCTGTCCACAGACATTTAGGTTGTTTGCAGATTGAACCAAGTTCTGAGCTATTTTATCTTCCTTTCCTGCTCCTGGGAAAGTAAGGAGCTTTGTGGTTTATGCCCATTAGGGAGGATTAAATCATTGTTTACCTTAGTGAGGTAAACTCACTTAGCTATTTCCAGGAACTACTGGGGCAGAGGTCAAACCATTGTTTGAATCTGAGTCTGAGTGAGCAGGAGGCAAGAAAGGGTGAATGGTTTAGCAGAATGATAAAAATCTGAGCTGCAGGTTTGAGGGGTTTGAAAATGGATACATGTTTAGGATAATCTTTGGCCAAATTTCAGGAGATGCCTCCTTCTGCTTGTTTTCATAAGGCATAGTTCCAGAGTTACAAAGTTGGAGTCAAATAAGCTTAAGAAATTCTGGTGTGCTACTGCAAAATCTAAAATATGTAGACTACTCCATATGCCTCCTCTTTGATACACCAACATGAATGAATGGACTCGGGCTTGTTGGAACCAGCACTCCTAGTTTACTAAGTCCATAACTTCATAGATGAAGCTATTTGTCAAATAACAAACCAAAAATCTTCCCATCCCCAGAACATGGTTCCAAGTCCCAAGGAAACATAAAATTGGTTGTTTGATTTACATCAAAGCTAAAAATAAGCAAAACAGAATAATAATGCATTTGAAATGGTAAGGGCAGGGGTGGTGGAGGGAAGAAATAGATTGTGGTGCTTATTAGAGAAGAGACAGAAAGGGATATCAACAGGAATTTCCCCCTCAGAAACTGAGAAATTCTCAAATTATATGGGCTTGAACTTGTGGGGTGCAAATGTTTGCTTCTATTCAGCACCCCAGGGAGGTAGCACCACTTCAGAAGGGAGTAATTGCCTTTATCAGGGACCTGATGTCCCTACTTGGAAGGACCATGGTTCTCTAAGTGCCCAATGAAACAGCCATGTTCCCTACTGTGATCACAGAGCTTGTCCTGTGTGGACCGATGAGCAGTCCTTATGAATGTTTTAGAATAAGTCAGACCCTGGGGCACTTAACATAACGTTAGAGAAGGGCCCTCCAAAATGAACTTCCTGTTGGAAGTTCCACAACAGATTTGATTGGATTTGAAGAAATAAAAAACTGTGTAAGTTTTTGTCTTTGAAAGTGGAATAAAATTCATACCTGCTATATTTGTAAAAGGTAAATGTAGTAAACATCTCAGTAAAAAGCTGAATGTGCACTCCTAAGCTCTGACACAGGTAGAACCAATGGGCTTACCTCCTCTGGACTCTATCTGATCATTGGGTTGGCAGAGCCTCTGATGAGAACAGCGCCCAGCTCACAGTAAAGTTTATATTTGATAAAATCCATCAGCAAGTCCTGCAATTCTACTCCTAGGTCATTATAACAGTAATGGAAGTAGCTAACCTAATGATTTCTTTTTTCTGTGCCAAAGATGCTTATTATCTCATTTAATTTTCACAGAAGTGTTATGAGGAAGAATGTTATTATATATCCCAATCTTGCAGAAAAGAAAACTGAGGCTTTGAGAAGACAAGAAACCTGCCTTTTTCTAATCCATTCACTCCCCTCAATTTTCTTTGCCACTACCTAAACTGGGTCCCCGCCATTTCTTACTTTAATTTCTACAATAGTCTCCTAATAGCTTCCCTTTAATACTATTTTACCTGCTTTCTTCCCTGTACCCCCCACCCCCACCCCACTGCACTGGACACTCAGAGCAAATTTTTAGAAAGTACAATGGAGTCTATTCTTTTCCTAATTCTCCAGAGACTTTTTATTTCCTTCTTGTTACATAGTGGCCTGGACTCTTCTGGACCCTTCTTTCTTTGCACGTTGACTTTCACCTAAATTGATTTTTTTTTTTTTCTAGAAACTATGCTGCAGGACCTTTGCACGTATACTATTGCTTCAGTTTATCGTCCCATTCTGGCTAGTTGTTTCACTCAGCTTTTGCATCACTGTGACCAAAATACCTGACAAGAACATTTTAGAGGAGGGAAAGTTTGTTTTGGCTCATGGTTTCAGAGGTTCATTCCTTAGTCAGTGACTCTATAGCTCTGGGTCTGAGATGAGGCAGAACATCATAGGGGAAGGGAGTGTTAGAGAAAAGCAGCTAGTAGAGAGACACTTGCTCACCAGGGGTAAATATAAACCCCAGAGTCATACTCACCACTGACCTACTTCCTCCAGCCACAATCTACCTGCCTATAGCTACCACCTAGTTAATGCACTGATTAGGTTACATCACTCATATCTAATCATTTCACCTTGGCATGCTCTGGCATTGTCTCACACATGGGTTTTTGGAGGACACCTCACATCTAAACCACAATACTAAGATTATGTTCAGCTGCAATTGACAATAAACTCTATCAGTAGCTTAATCTAGATGAAGTTCATGTCTCTCATGAAATTTTTCTGATGGTCATTAACTCCCAGGTATCAGAGCCAAGGTTCCTTCTTTTGTTACTCTTCTTCCATGGCCTTCTGTCATCATCCCAGTTTGTATCACCCAGGCTCCTCGTAGTTAAATAAATGAAATGACAGGAGAGGGCATGTTCTCAGGTCACCTAGAGAAGGTTCCAGACATTGCCCATGGATAGTTCTGCTTACAACCCACCAGCTGCTGGAGCTTAGTCTCAAAGCCATGCTAAACTGTGAAAGAAGTCATTTGGCTATTATTCAGCAAAACCAAAATAGGGTCACACTTGTGAATACTTCCTTCCCTACTACAAATTTATTCCAAGCTACCTTTGTTTCTATCCTATTTGACCTGACTTCTCATTTCAAAGACAATTCAAGTTTGATCTTTTAAAAAGATAATCATAAAAATGAAAATTTGTACCCCATATGTGTACAATGAATCAACATGAAGTCTGTGAAAAAATAAATAAATAAAGTGGGTTATTAAAGCAAAAAAAAAAAAGACACTTTAAATGGCAATTAAACTTGCCACATATAATATGAGCACTACACCTGACTCAGCTGGCATAATGGGGATATGAACACGTGAGCTTGGCACATGTGCAGGCAATGATTACCACTTGGTACCTGTTATGTGGCTAAAATTGAGATCATTGCAGCCAGGCCCTCCCAATTTTAGAAATGTGAAAGATGGGGTACCTGATTATTTACCTATTGCTTTTCATTCCTTGGAAGAATACAAACTTTTTGGAAAGAGAGGCTGTGCTTTACTCATTATTGTATCTATAGTACTGGGAAAATTGTATGGAACATCTTTTTTTTTGCCAAATGAATACCAGATTTGTCAAAAAGAATGAGAGGCTGTTATTTCCTCTAGTAATCTAGGTTTTTCCTGAGTAAGGGTTGAGGGCACAAAATCCTGGTTCAATCATGGAGCAGCCCCAGAACTGTTCTTAAAATACAGATGCTCTTCAAAGGAAGATTTTCTTATTATGCCTGAGCACAAAAGACACTATGAGAAGAAATGGAGTGAACACTGTTGGGAAAACTTAAAGAACAAAATATCTTCCAAAGACAGAAGACCTCTCCACAAAGATAGAAGAGAAAAAAAAAATATTATTGAATGGGCATTAAACCAGAATGTGACCTGCATTAGGCTATCTGCTGAAGTGACTGAAAAGACAGAAATTTAGCCACATGTACAGTCAAGCAGATAGCAACCCATTACATGCCCATCCTCAAAATAAATAGTAAGTCCTCAAGTGAGATGTGACCTTGCTGTTGGTCACAGGTAGTTTACCTTTACTTGGTACCTGGGGTGACCATTGGTATAGTGTAGTGACTTTATCTAAAGAAAAATATAAACTCCTCACTTTTGTGGCAGGAAGTCATTTTGGAGCAAGGCACCCAGTGAAGATGAGGGTAATAACCCCCTCACAGAAACTGGGAGGTAGGGCTGTTTTTATGATGAGACATCTCAGAAATGGTTTCCAGGTGCTGGAGAAATACATTCCTGAGTTATAAAGCTGGCAAGTGGCTAATTTAACTTTGAAAAAGCTTTACAGATATTTCAGAGTCATAGAATGAACTTACAAGTTTTCTAAAATATTCCAAGGAAAGAGTGTGTGTGGAGACCTCTCTTATTTTCAACAGGGAGTATTAGCCTCTTCTTTTTAATTTGTATTTGCCCTCCCAGTATCTGAAGGCAAACAGAACATCTCAGTTGAACCATGGACTTTGAGCAATCTGACACTGAGCAAAAATGGAATATTTACCTTGCAGCCAGCACTGTGTACATGCACCAGAGCACTCAAGAGAAGTCTCTGGCACTCCCTTCAAGGAGGCTGACTTTCATCATTCTAAGTTCTTTCATTCATTTTGAGATAAAGCTTTGTGGTGCTTGGTGGTTTCCATAAGCCATGGCCACAGTCATGTAATGTAATGAAATAGTGGCTTGTTTTTATTTGACTTTCACATTACCAACCTAAATTCAATGTACCTTTTCTATTTACACATTCTAACCTTTACTTTCCCAGCAATTCTTAAAATTCATTGAAATTCTTTCATATTAGGAATAGGCTTTAATGTTTACTCCTAATGTAGATATTTTATATATCTGTAACACCATATTTTAGTCTAATGGTAGAGGAGTAAAGCCTTTTTATTTCTATAGAAGTTATTAGTATTTAATTTGGTATAAACTTTTTCCATTTTCCTGAAATCACAATAAAATTTAAATATGAGTCTCAATTATAGAATGACTGTTTCTTTGGTTATAAAATGGGCAGTAAATGTCCCACTATCCCAGAGAAGATATAGTGTTATTGGCTGTATTTATTATTTGTGTGTATGAATGTCTGAGGCAGCTAAATCTTGTTTGGGTAACTGTTTCTAGATATCACTTAGTTACAGACTCCACAGCCAGATGAATTGTAAGAATCTGAGGTTCATTCTTCAGCCAAAATGGTCTCAGAATGTTCTTGAAGGGGTTGGCCTGTATGTGAGAGAAGTAAGGATAGGGTGAATAAAAAGAATTGGCCAGAGTACAAAGTCTGAAAATGCAATTCATGACCAGTCTTCTGAGACAGTGATTCTCAGTGCTGACTCACAGCACCATGCCCACATCTCTCTCACATCCACAAATCAGTCTCTGCAGTCCCGGGGCCCAGGTGCTGGTGTTTTCTTTTTCCTGCCGTCCCTTTGCTTTCCCATTTGGGGTTCCCCTTTCCCTTCCTTCTATTTGGTTAAAATTCTCCAAGTGAGTCTAATATGCAATAGAGTTGAAAAACACTTAGCTAGGATAGGAAAAACAAAAAGCTGAAGGTAAGTAGAGCAAATATAAGGAATATAAATAAACAGTATCCGAGAATATTAGAAATTCAAATGTTGCTGTTCAAAAACATTCATGAGTCCTTATAGCTTGATAAGAGTTTTAGAAATGATAATGAAATAAAATGATTAAGCCTATCAGGGAACACATAAAACCCCTTTTCAATCTTAACTAAAGGCTCAGGTGATTTTTGAATGGACTCTTAAATTTGGGCAGAATGATAAAAGAATAGCAGAACCTAGCACAACAGTTGCACAAGGATCAGAACAGATGTATTCCTCTGTGTAGTCATTGCAGAGATTGAGCTCTATTACAACTTGCTACTATCTTGATCACTGATGTCCTGTAACTTCAAAACTCTTGGAATAGTAACTGTTACGGAAGGCAATGCACTGTGTGTAAAACAATAACTGTCTTGGAAGCACTGAGAATCTAATTATTATTAAGTTTATTGGGGGTGAAAACACAGAAATCTATCCACTCTTGACATTTTGTTACATTTCTGTGAAAATTTCTGAGCAAATTTCATGTAGAAAATACTAATCAGCTTCTAGTTTCCTCCGTGAAAGGATAAGAGGTTCTTTTTTCTTTTTCAGTCTATCTTAAAGGAGGAACTAAAAATGGAAAGCAAGCAGTTTAATGATATACCACTATTTTGAGAAATGACCAGTTAGTTCTATTTTGATGGCTCATTATATGGTATGAAGTAGGGGGTTTATTTTTCTTGTTCACTCTGGTTCCACCCTCCCCCGCCATTCATTGTTCAGCAACCATTATGATCAGGTGAGATTGTCCCTTGTCCAGTTAATCCTGCCTAGAGACAGTCACTCGACATAATTAATCCCACTTTTGCCAGAGTTTAAAATAATCTCCTGCCCACAATGATTGTTTCAGTTGAAGGCATGTAACCTAAGTTGAACCAATTGGAGTGAGGGTCCTGGGGAGATGGTCCTAAGAGATTTATGGATGACAAACCTTGAAAGTATTTTAGTTTTTGTTATATGAAGTTCATGGTGGACTGAGTCAAGGGCATTACAGAGAAAATGTGCTTGGAACCCTGATTTTACAACATGCTTGAAAGCTGTTTAGTTTGTACTTTTAATGCTAATTCAACAAGTCATTTACCTTTTCCTTGCTAGAAAACACCAGATGTTGTAGAGTGGAAAACCTGATTTGTATCACCTTATTTATTATGCTTTTTAAAAATTTTATGTGAGGATTCCCCTTTATATTTAATGATGGAGGAGTTACAGTGGGAAATTGTGAGGAGTGGTGAACTAATCATTGCTTTAACTGTCCTGGACATTGGATACCCCCCTTGGGAATTTCTGGTGCAAAGGTGCCAAGAAAACTGCACATTTGGGGTGGCCCCTGTTAAGAGGAAAAATTATGAGCTTATCACGGAATTTATTGGTTCAATAGCCTTAGGTTCAAATGCCAGCTGCCTGGAGGTAAAAGAGATAAGGGCACAGGCTGATAAGCTTTTAGTTGGGCTGGTCTTGCTCACAACCTCATTTTTGTTTTTCTTGAAGAAGCTTTTTCAAAATAAATGCTTTTAATGTTTAAACTTACATAACAGATACGCAGTCATTCTCCCACCAGGAGTTCAGTTGGTCCACTGAGTCCTGCTTTTTTCTATATTTGTATGTGTTTGTCTTATTTCCAATCCTTTCACTGTCTACATTCAGAGAACTGATCAAACAGTGCTGGTTTGCAACAGGAAATTAGAGATTATTTAAGATAATATTCTGGTAGAGTATACAATGGAACATTATATGTGAAAATGCTTGCTCAGCTTTTCAGCAACCTTTTTTCTAAGATAAGGAAAAACTGCCGATTACTGCCACAATGCGACTTGCTGTCAAATGGGGCTAAAACATACAACCTAGTGTTGGATGCATTTTAGCTCCTACCTGCTCCAGCCAGAGGATTTAAAATGGCAGTTTTGCTAAAAACTTTTTCTGAAAAATAAACATTCAGGGTTGAATAAAAATGTTTGGCTATAGCAAGAAATTGAAGCAGTGCAGTTGAACTAGTCCTAGAAAAATTAAATGTTGGTAAGGATCTCATTAGGTGGGTATATCCCATGGTTTCCTCTTTTCCCTCTCTTTAGTTCAGACCAAGCTACCTGGAGAGCCAGGAGAATACTGGCCACCCTACCAGAGATATGAGTTGACCAAGACCAGTTCATTTCTAAGAGTAAGAATAGTATTTTTCCACTTTTGGTCCATCTAAATACAGACAGGCATTCCACCACAATCTTCCAAGTGTGATCCTATGAATACTAATTTAGCCAGAGGGTAATATGTATTATGTGAACAATAATATTCTTGGTGGTTCAATGTTGGGGAAATTCTGGTTTGAAAAAAGTTAAATGTGGATCTTCTCAAACTTTTAATATTTTAATATGCATTGTGAATCTCTGAGACAGATCTTTCTTCTTTTTTTTTTTTAATTCTGATTCATTGTACACAAATGGGGTACAATAATTGTTTCTCTGGTTGTACATGAAGTCGAGTCACACTATTTGTATAATCATACATGTACATAGGGTAATGATGTTTGTCTCATTCTGTTGTTTTTCCTTTTCCCCCTTCCCACCCCTCTTTTTCCTCTATACAATCCATCCTTGCTCCATTCTTGCCTTCCTCCCAACTCCCATTATGTATCATCATCCACTTATCAGAAATTATTTGGCCTTTGTTTTTTTGGGATTGACTTATTTCACTTAGCATGACTGTCTCCAACTCCATCCATTTACCTGCAAATGCCATGATTTTATTCTTTAGGACTGAATAATATTCCATATATATATGGATATATATCTATATCTATATCTATATCTATATATATATATATATCACAATTTCTTTATCCATTCATCTATTGAAGGGCTTTTAGGTTGGTTCCACAATCTAGTTATTGTGAATTGAACACCTGTGAACACTGATGTGGCTGCATCACAGTAGTATGCTGATCTTAAGTCCTTTGGGAATAGGCCAAGGAGTGGGATAGCTGGGTCAAATAGTGGTTCTATTCCAAGTTTCTAAGGAATCTCCATACTGTTTTCTGGAATGGCTGCACCAATTTGCAACCCCACCAGCAATTGATATTTGGAAGGGACATCTCCATGAAGGTACAATGCTCAGGACATTTGGGGGATGTTTGGTAATGACGCACATATGTAGAGCATGCAAATTTTTTTCTAGGACTTCTCTATGGAAAACATGGGGTTAGAATAAGCACTTTTTGTTCCTCTGCAGGTGCATGCTCCGTGTATATATGCCATTAGAGACGGTCCCAATGACTCATTTGCTTTATGGAATGACTTGGAATCCTTTATAATGCTAGCCTTTGATCTTTGTCTTTTTGACTCATGAATGAACCTCTTTTTAGTAGTACAGAACCTTAAGTCCTGGAGATAGGAGTAATTTCTAAAGTTCAGGGACTCCTAGGTCAGTGAGCTTGATATCGATCTAAATGGACATCATTTTCCCTTCCTTATTTTTTCCAGATATTGATGACATGTGGGTTGTATTTCAAATATGTGAAATCCATTGAAGCCTTTAATTCACCCCAAATTTTCATTTTTCATGTTTTTTACCTGTTTGAGAAGAATGTGCTGATTGCTGTGTTCTATGGCTTTAATTTGTTTGCTCAAATTGTTAGTCTTTACTATATCTTTGGCCTATCAACTAATGAGATGAATGGGATAAAATTCTCCTATTAGGTTCATTGATTTGATAATTTCTTTTTGTAGTCCTATTAGTTTTTTGTTTACATATGATTTGAAACTAGTAGAATAATACAGTATTGTAATTGTCATATCTTCATGATAAAAAACTTTTCAAATGCACTAATATTTTTCTTCTAAGAAAAGTTTTTGCTTAAAAATCTCTTGTCAACATCAATACAGCTTCAGTGTTTTCCTGGTGTGTATTTTTCCACTCCTCTGCATACACAATTTCTGCACTCTCATTTCATAAGTATATGTAATATAAACACTGCATCGCTAATTTGGGGGTTAATATTTATTTTAATTGCTGAATTTATTCTATATGTAATTTACTGTGGTTTTTTTGGGGGAGGTCCAGGGATTAAACTCAGGGGCATTTGACCTATTGAGCCACATCCCCAGCCCTATTTTGTATTTTATTTAGAGACAGGGTCTCACTGAGTTGCTTAGTGCCTTGCTTTTGCTGAAGCTGGCTTTGAACTTGAGATTCTCCTGCCTTGGCCTCTGGAGCTGCTGGAATTATAGGTATGTGCCACTGTGCCTGGCGAGGTTTCTGGTAATTTTTTTTTAATGTTACATGTGCTTTCTGTTTTTCCTACATTTTTTCTGTTGATTTCACACTCCGTACTTTTCATAACAACTTTATTGAAGTGTAATTGACATACACTGAACTAAAAATAGTGTATCTTTGGGTAAGAGTTGACCTATGCATGTACTTAGGAAGTCATCACAAAAGTAAAAAAAAATATCTCTCTCCCAAAATTCTCACTAGTCCTTTTGCAATGCTTTCCTCCTACTTCCCTACACTCCACAGGCAACTCTCTGGTGTCATTTATGTAACTGTAAATTAATAGCATTTTCTAGATTTTATATATGTGGAATTACATAGTGCATTCTTTCTTCTTCTGCTCAGCTGATTAACTTGAGGTTCATCTATGTTGAGATACTGTTTTAAAGGTGATCAGTATTACAATGTGTGGACATGCCACAATTTGTTTATGCATTTAACTCTTATAGATGTTGGGTTTTATTTCAAGTGTTTGGCTATTACAGATAAGGCAGCTATGCATATTTGTGTACTGGTCTTGGTGTGGACATAGGCTTACATTTTGTGGGAGTTGGGTGAAGGTCTCAAAGTGAATGGTTGCATCCTGTGGTGTGTGTTTAACTTTTTAGGAAAGCGCAGAATGGTTTTCAAGGCAGTTGTACAATTTTCCATTCCCAGCAGTGTGTAAGAGCTCCTATAGCTCTGCATTCACACCAGCATGTGGGTGGCCAGCCTTCTTAACTGTAGACATTCTCATAGTTCTGTAGTGATATCTTATTGTGAATTTGAACTGCATTTCCCTAATGTGTGTGCTCATTGTTGTCTATGTCTACTCTTTCAAAAACTTTGTTTGAATTTTTTGGTCATTATTGTGGTGGACTGTTTTAATTCCTTATTAAGACTGGAGAGGTTTTTAAAAATATATTCTGGATAAAAATTGTTCACATATATATTGTTTTCAATTTTTTCTCCTAGTTTGGGGCTTTTCCCCATTCACTTTCTAAAAACTGTCTTTCTAAAGGCAGATGTTTTAAATTTTAATGAGACCCTACATTATCATTTTTTTTCTTTTATAGATACTATTTTATGGAGTACTTACTGACACTTATTTTTTTAACTTGAGATGACAAAAATTTTCTGCCATATTTTAACAGTGATAAAGTTTTAGTTTTTATATCTAGTTTTATGATCTATTTTCAGTTCATTTTTGCTATGAGTTGTAATATATGGAATGAAATTCTTTTTTGCATGACTAATTGTTCTAGAACGATTTTCTGAAAATGCCATATTTTTCTTATTCAATTACCTTTGCACTATTGTTAAAAAAATCTGTTGACCATGTGTGTCTGTGGACCTGCTTCTGTCTTCTATATTCTGCTCCATTGATTGACCATATTGATCAGAGTACCACACTGTTTTGCTTCCTGGTCCTCCAAGTTGGCTCTTTTTCACAGTGGTTTTGGCTAATCTAGTTCCTTTGCATTTCTATTTTAATTTTAGAATTAGTTTGTTAATTTCTTGAAAAAGTTCTGCTGGATTTTGAGTGAGGCTACATATAATCTTTAGGTCACTTTGGAAGAATCAATATTCTTAGCTATATTGTATCTTTCGAGCTACAAACATGAAATATCTCTTGATTTATTTAGGTCTTTAATATTTTCTGGTTTTTAATATGTACTGTCTTGCATATCTTTTGATAGATTTATCTGTATTTTGTTCTTTTGATGCTGCAATGCTATCATTAATTGACATTGTTATTTAAATGTACGTATTCAATTGTTAATAGAATTTAAAAAGGATTTAAAATATTGATCATAGATCCTGAAAACTTACTAAACAGTGTCGCATTTTTGAACATTCTGTGGAATTTTCTATGTAGATGATTTTGTTGTCCGTAAATAAAGACAGTTTGTTTCTTTTCCTATCTGAAAACCTTGTGCTTCTTTTATTGTCCTATTACAGGGGGTAAACTCTTCAGTCAAAGTTGAAAAGAAGCGATGTGAAGGGGCCTTCTGGCATGGAACCAGATGACAGAGGGAAGACATTGTATTTTATCAGTGAGTATATTCATTGAACTTCTACTATTTTTTGTGTGCATGCTTCTGTGAACATAACTATTTTAATGTTCTTGTCTACAATGTAATTTCTGGATTGTATTTATTGATGTTTCTAATTATGGGTCATACTTTTCTATCAGGTGAGAGCAAGTTAAACCTCATTGCAAGTTTGCTGGGACTTGTTTATTTGGTCCAGAAATGGATATTGGATGTTGCCAATTGTTCTACAAGTATTGAGACGGTCTCGTGTTTCTTTTTCCAATGTGTTAATATGGTGAATTATATCTCTTGAAATTCAAATGTAAAACCTTGCATTACTGGGATAAACCATTTGATCATGATATGCACTTTGTAGATTTGAATTCAATAAAATTTCAGCAAGTGTTTTTCACTAATATTCATAAGGATGTTTTATGTAATATCTTTTTCTGGTTTTGGTATCAGTGTAATGCTGAAATCAACAGTGAGTTGGTAACTCTTCCCTCCTTTTCATTTTATAGATGAATCTATATAGTATTGATGTTTCTTCCTTAAATGTTTGCTAGAATTAACAAGTATATTGAGTTTCAATTTCTTTGAAGGCTCATAAACTCAAATTAAGCTTCTTTAATAGATTCATGTCTATTCAGTTTATATACTGATTCTTGATTCTACATTAGCAGTCTATATTATATAATAAATATATTCATTTAATCTTATCACATTTGTTCTATAAATATTATAATTTTTTTATCCTTTTAATACCTGTAACATCAGTCATTATATCAACTCTTCTATTCCTGATATTGGTGATTTGTATCTTCTTTCTTTTTATCCTCGATTATTCTGACTAAAGACTTCTAAATTTAATTATTTTTTTTTCTCCAAGAGTCATCTTCTGGTTTCTTTTTTTCTTTCTTTTTTTTTTTTTTTTTTTTTTTTTTTTTTTTTTATTGAACACAAATGGAGTACAGCTATTGTTTCACTGGTTGTACACAAAGTAGAGTCACACCATCTGTGCGTTCATGCATTTACACAGGGCAATGATATCTGTCATACACTCTGTTATTAATTTTACCCCCCACCCACCCCCACCCCTCCCTTCCCTCTATGCTAGCTATCTTTCGTCCATTCTTGCCATCTTCCCCCCCCACATTATGCATCATCATTCATTTATCAGAGAGACCATTCGGCTTTTGGATTTATGTGATTGGCTGATCTCACTTAGCATAACAGTTTCCAACATCATCCATTTACCTACAAATGTCATAATTTTATTCTTCCTTATAGCTGAGTAATATTCCATTGTGTATATATACCACAGTTTCTTTATCCATTCATCCACTGAAGGGCATCTAGGTTGATTCCATAATCTAGCTATTGTGAATTGAGCAGCTATGAACATTGATGTGGCTGCATCACTGAGGCAATCTGATTTTAAGTCCTTTGGGTATAAGCCAAGGAGTGGGATAG